>CM076575.1:1384460202-1384647492 GCA_034641835.2 Pinus albicaulis
TTGGTATTTACCTCTGATATTTATTTTTGACGCTTAGAACAACCTTTGTAAATTTAAGAGTGATAACAATACCCATAATTTTATTCATTGTAAGGTAGCCAAGGAATTGAATTGCTTCCTACACCCAACACTAGAGTGTCAAGTGATGGTTGAAAATGGAGGGAGTATAAATTTCTCTGGAGAATGCCATAATATCAAGCTAACCATCAGAGAATATGTATTGAATAGTTCAATGCTTTCCATTCCAATGGGAGGAGCTGATGTTGTACTAGGAGTACAATGGTTACAATATTTGGGGACTATAGCTTTTAATTTTCAAGAAAATTTCTTGATTTTTTTTTCCAGAAGGAAATGAAGTTGAATTACGGGGTATCATAGGGAAGATGAGAAAGATAATAATCTCTAATTCCATGAAAAATATTCTGAAGAAATAACAATGGGGCATAATTTCAAAATTATTCTCACTAGAATTTCCAATGTCAAAATCATCTATTTCTCTAGATCTCCAAAAAGTATTAGACAATCATTCCAAGGTGTTTGAAACTCCCAATGGACTCCCACCTATTCATGATCACGATGATGCTATTAATTTGATTCCAAGAAGTGTTCCTCCAAACATCAGACCTTACATATATCCTTATTTCCAAAAGAGTGAAATTGAACGTATGATTGAAGAAATGTTAGAGGCTGTTACAATTCAACCTAGTCAAATTTCTTTCTCTACTCTAGTAGTATTGGTGCACAAGAAGGATGGATCATGGCACATGTTTCTAGATCATAGGGAGCTTAATAAGCTCATTATTAAAGATACATTTCCCATTAATGTGATTGATGAACTATTGGATGAATTACGTGGAGAAATTTATTTTACCAATTTGTATCTTCATTCACGATATCATCAAATTACAATGAAGACTGAAGATATTTCGAAAAAAAACATTTTGAACTCATGAGGGTCATTATGAATTTTTGGTCATTTATTTTGGCCTTACCAATGCACCTTCTACAATTCAAGGGTTGATGAATGCCATTACTTAGAAAAAATTTGTTAGTAATTTTTGATGATATACTAATATACATCAGGTCATGGAAGGATCATATTGAACATGTTGACAAGGTGCTCAAACTATTGGAGGAGAAAAAATTATTCGAAAAAACCTACAAATTTTTCTTTGAGTACAAGAGGTGGAATATCTGGGTCATATTATATCACAAGAGGGTGTTAAGGTAGACCCTAACAAAATTAAAGCCATTAAGGAATGGAAATTCCCCACAACCATAAAGCAATTGTGAGGATTTCTCAAGTTAACATGGTATTATCACAAGTTTTTTAAGAATAATGGGAGAATACTAGTACCTCTGACAACATTATTGAAGAAAGATGCATTTTCATGGACTCCTAAAGAAACTAAGGCATTTGAACATTTTAAAGAGGCAATGTGCCTAGCACCGGTCTTAGCTACACCAGACTTCAAAAAAACCTTTATTGTGGAATGTGATGCCTTAAGAAATGTAATTGGTGTTGTTTTAATGCAATAAGTAAGACCCATTGCTTTTGAAAGTCATCCATTCAAAGGAAATTATTTAAAGAAATCTATTTATGAGAAGGAAATGATGGAAATACTACTTGCACTAAAGAAATGACGACCTTACCTAATGGGAATACAATTCAAGGTAAAAAATGTTCATGATAGTCTTAAATACTTTTTGGAAGAAATACTATCTTCAGAAGAGAAGAAAAAATGGGTCACAATGATGTTGGGTTATGACTTTCAAATCATCTACAAAAAAGGGAAGCTAAATGTTTTTGTAGATGCACTCTCAAGAAAGGATGAAGAGGTGGAAGCATTGCTTTGTGCCATTTCTATTATCCAACCAGATTGGATAACCAAAGAAAGGCATGAATGGAAGAATGACGAGGAAGTGTGGACACTCATTCAAAAGTTGCAGCAAGATCCTAGTACTTATGATACATTTAGTTGGAAAAATGATTCCTTATGGTACAAAGAATTCCTAACTAAGGCAAAATATTCTTTTGGAATTTCACACCTCTCCCTTCGGAGGACACTCAAGATTTTTAAAAACTTACAACATGGTGAAGAAATAATTTTTTTGGGATGGCATTAAATCTAATATTCAAAATTTTTAGGCGGAACGTTTGGTTTTCCATAAAAATAATGTTGAGACAATTAAGACCCCGGGTCTTCTACAACCTTTATCCATTCCAAGTCAACGTTGGGAGGATTTTTCAATAGATTTTATCATAGGTGTTATCACTATTAAAATTCTCTGAATTCAGTAAGTTCATACTTGTTCTTAAGTCATGGTATTAGATAGAGTTTGAGTCATTTTTATGTTTAATAGGGTCCAAGTCATAGTTTTAGAGTATCATTTTATCACCAAACCAAGTTCATAAACTTTTTTTTACACTTTGTTAGTCTCATGCTATGTTTTGAAACCCATATTTTAAGTTTTTTTTCAAAAAAGTTTCGAATAAGCCACGAAACCACGTTTTTGTAGTGTGCTCAGTGTAAAAAACAGCTTCTGCGCTACGAAAATGCTGGTATTTTCATAGCACAAAATCCCGAAATAACACTACCAGCGCTACGAAATCAGGGTTTCGGAATTTTTGGTATAGCTGTCACATCCATCAACTTGGGGTTAAATTTTCATGATTATTGTGTCAATCCACACTCATGGTGTCAGTCCACTAATCATCCTTCACGCATGCAACGATCCAAAATAGTAATGAAATCATTATTAGATTCATTAGCGGTCATTTTTCAATGGTCCTTTGCGAATTTGAAAAGGGAATTAGTTATCATTGTTTTTTCTCATGCAAAGAATGCATTGCATGCATATCTATTGCTGAAAGAGAAAGCTCATGATAAGATACCAAAGCTCTCATTAAGTTATCAAGTGAGGCAGAATTTTCAATCAAGTGAGGCGGAATTCAATTGGTGATTATGTCAGCAGTTTTGATTGAAAATCCAATAAGTTTGAAAATAGTTGATGACTGAAACAAGGTTTTAAATCAAGCAAGGTAGAGTTTTCCATCAAGCGAGGCTGAACCAAATTATCAAGTGAGCCAGTTTATCCAACAAGGAGTTTATTACAGTTTTGATGAAGACATAGGGTTTCCAGGAAGAAGATGGCAGAAGAAAAAATAAATCACTGGTCGGGTCACTTCCTGAGGAAAGAACCTGAAGGTTTATAAAGTCTCACGAGGGATAAATTTGTTGAAGAAGCCTTCAAGAAAGTAGGTTGCTGGAGGTTTTGTGAAAAGCTTCAAGGAGGGCATAATTAGGTCACCAAATAATTTTCTACCAACTTCACAAGGTCAAACACAAAGGTTGGTTTCCTCAATTTACCAATTTCTCCTGAAGTTATATCAGCAGTCACAAAAATCCCAAGAGGGGAGGAAAGATGGTTTAAGAATTTTAGGTTTGAAATGCAATCCTACAAAATATTTTTTAAACCAGAGTTTATGGACACTGATTTGAATAAAGTTGTGTCGAGAAGTTATGTCAAGGACGTATTTTCCAACCTGCTCTACAATATCCAAAGATACTTCACCTGTGAAAGGAGATATCACAAGGTGTACACTTATCACTTTAAACTCTTACTGCATTTCACAAGAATAATCTCTCTAGACTTACCTTTCTTTCTATTTCGAAGTCTGGCCAAGATGGCAGACAAAGTTCAGATGAAAACTCAGGCATGTGAAACCTCTTTATTTCATCATGGTCTAGTCAAGTTAATGGTTTTTCATGAGCTTCAGAAGGTGAAAAGAGAATGGTCTGCATTTCTCTTTTTGAGTGGAATAGGGGTCGAAGGAATATATGCTAGCCCTCAAGTCAAAGAAACATCTTCATCAAAGACTACTGAACCTACAGAAACAAAATCAAGGAGGTTTGTCAAGCTTAAGCCCAAAAAAATAGGTTAAGAAACCTATGATAAATACATCACTGAATATCCAAAATACTCCTCAATCTGCACATAAGAAGAGAACTGAGGTCAAAAAGACAATTAAGGAATAGTCAATTAGTAGAATAGCTCAGAAGAAGTTGACTAGGAGTCAAAGGTCGAAGGAGAAGGGTAAGGCTGTGGTCACAAATGAAAATTCACAATTAAGAGGTAACTTGAATGATATATTACAAGCTATTGACATTGAGGAGTCTCCCCTGGTTCAAGCAGAGTTCATAAAACTGGATACAGGTGGAAAATCAAAGAAATTGAAAACATCCAAAAAATTAGATTTTGAGGGTGAGGTGTGAGAGTTTTTTTTAAGCCTGGAAAACCACAGACTAGGCAGTCTAAGAAAATGCAACAACTAGACATGTAGATAGACCAAATTGGAGGTGAGGATGCAAGTGTTTTTGAAGAACCCATTAATACATCATCTCAAATATTTGAAGAAGACAGAAACAGAGTATTTAATACTTAGAGAGAAAGGAGTAGTTATGAGGAGGTTAAAGACAAACTCAGACTTGAAAACAATGAGATTGATAAATTGAGGAAGAAAGTGAGAATTCATGCTATAGAAAGTTCAAACTTTGAGAGGTTGAAAGGTCTGTGGGAGATGGAAAAGGTTTCAAACTGTGAATCAATCAACAGTCAGGATCAATTCTTCATATGGACTTTCCCTGCAATCAAGGAAGAAAAATTCATAAGAATGTTTAACACCAAGCCGAGGGATAGTAACATAAGGCTTAAAAGGCAGGTCGAAGACCTTCAAATACAGCTAGCAAAGCCTGAAGATCAACCACAACAAAAATATGTGTAAACAGTAAGTGACATCTCCTAACACATTTTTGTAATTTTGTGGAAGGTTTCATTGTTGAATGCAGTTCAAAGTTGATTATTGAAAGCTTAGAAATAACTTCAAGGATAGTAGTAAAAGTGGGAAACTAAATTTTTTGGAAACAAGCTATGAAAAGAAAAGACACAATAGTTTCATAGTGCGCTACGAAACTGCTATAGGTGTCATGCACTGCAGTTTCGTAGCGCGCTACGAAACTGCTGCAGGATGCACTTTTACCAATTTTGCAAGATTTCAAAGGGGAAAAAGGTATGTTTATTAAACCATGATTCGGCTGGAGGATGTATAAGGACCACAGGTGAAGATCCAATGACAAAATATATAAAATTGAAGGTCTCAAATGGAGTTTTCAGAGGTGAAGCAATGTGCTACAAAAACAACAAGCAGTTTCGTAGCACAGTAATGTTAACTGTTTTGGGCATTTATTCAAAGGTTTGGTTTGGACACAGCTGGAAGGACGAAGTCACAAGAGCTTAATGAGACTTTGCCACATGTTTTGAGCACAAGTTGGCCAGTAAATGTTGTGAAGAAACATAAATGAAGCAGTACACCTATTTTGCAGGGAGTATGTTCCTATTTTTTAGGGGAGGTAAGAAGCAGATCATTACAGTTCAACAACAAGAAGATGGACATCATCAAGATCGAAGTTTAGGAGGAGAAAATGTCAGATAGAAGATTTAATATTTGGATAAGGTTGTTAAGGTATAATAAATAGCTTTAATCCTAGTTGTATTAGGACTCTGGAACAGACAGTTTAAACTGTCAGATGTAATTAAAGTTTGTTTTAGCAGTTAATAGGTGTCAAGCTAGCAAATTCAAATTCTCTCAATTGTTTGGAGAGAATCCAAGAAATGTAATGATGAATCTATAAAAGATAGGAAGTCGAATTGCATAGGGTTGGAAATTTTTCCAGAACAAGCATACTGTTTTGTTGTAGCAAGAAACTATGTTTTCATATTAATATAGAGATATTGGTTTCATCACTCAGGATTCAGAAAGGGTTATGGATGTTTGATGTTCTTATGCTTTTCATATTTCAATTACTTGCAGTGGCATGAATGTATGTTACTTAGAATTCACTGAAGGTGATCTAACTTCCTTCATATGTTCATGAACTGTGTTATTTCTGTCCTACTGTTCTTTTGATGCATCTAAACCCTGAAATTCCCTGACTTCCAATTGAAGCTGATACTTATGTTTTGTGAAAATATACTTGAATCCATAAGCCCAATAGATGTTTGTTGATTATTAGTACAACCAATTATCCATTTTATCTGCTTTACTCATAGATTTATCCATCTAATCCTTATTTGAAAATCATAAACCTATTGAGAGAGCCCTCTCAGGTTGAGGAGGCTAAGCCTCAACTAAAAGTCTGGTTTGAAATAGTTACTCAGAGTCTTCTTGATCAGCAGCCTATCAGGGTATGATTTTGAGATAGCAACATGTTTACCTAAGTCTGAAAGAAAGAGTGTCATCATGGTGGTAGTTTATAGTCTTAACAAGTATGCACACTTTTGTGCATTATTTCATCCATTTAAAGTAAGTACAATTTCTATTGCATTTATGGAAACAATTCAAAAGCTACATGGAAACCCAAATATTATTGTAAGAGACAAATATCCCATTTTTACTGTTGTTTGGAAGAAATTATTTTCTTGTTTGGATACTCAACTATCTCATAACTTATCTTATCATCCTCAATCTGATGGGAAAACTAAGATAGTGAACGAATGTTTGGAAGGATATATTCATTGTTTTTTATATGATAAAAAAAGACAATGGGTCAAGTGGTTACCTCTGGGTGAATGGTGGTATAACACTTCCTTCCATGCTGCAACAAAAATGACCCCATTTATGGAGCTTTATGGATATCATCCACCATCCATCACATAATATTTAAGAGAAAATTATAAGGCTTAAGAAGTGGAAGATCACATCAAGCATCAACAACAAGTTCTCCAACTCTTAAAGGATAACTTAAATTTGGCACAAAATCAAATGAAACAACAGGAAGATCAATATCACAGCAAGAGAAGTTTTAATGTACGAGATTGGGTATTTTTATAGATACAACTATATAAACAAATTTCCCTCAAGCAAGCTAAGAAGGATAATAAATTATCGCCAAATTAGTATGGTCCTTACAAGGTGTTGCAAAATATTGATACTAGGGAATACAAATTAGAGCTTCCCGCTTCTTCTTGAGTGCACCCAGTTTTCCATGTTTCATGCTTAAAGAAGGTTATATGTGACAAAATTCCATTTAAAACAATATTTCCAGAACTTGATGAGGAAGGAAAAATCATATTGGAACCTGAAGAAGTCATGGAAACAAGAACTCGAAAGCTACAATATCTATCAATTTCACAGTATCTCATAAAATGGAAGAACTTACCTACTAAAGATTCCACATGGGATGATGAGAATTTTATATAGAATCATCCATAGCTACTCAAGCAATGAGGACAACACTTTTTTGAAGGAGAGGGGCATGTTAGATCCCTATATTACTAGTGTAGTCCATTATTGTTGTTAGTGTAGCCCCCTCATTTTTATTTTTTTACCCTTGTAGGCCCCATATTGTTATTATTGTGCCCCATAAAAGCCACTATTGTTATTTTTTTGCCCTTACATTATTATTTTTAGGTTAGCTAAGCTTGTATTGTGACCCCATGGAATCCTATATATGGAAATGAGGTTTTGTCATTTGTATCATCCAAGAATTGTTCATTTATGTAATGTAAAGGAGATTTTCCCTTCGAAGTGGATGATTTCTAAGTCATTTATCTCTCTTTTCTTCTATTTTATGATCCAGTTTCATAACAGAAATACCCTTGGATTTTTCTAGACAATTCTCTGCTCAAAATAAGCCTGTATGCTTCATGAATGTCAACAAACACGATATTGATGTACTAGTGAACTCTCATGTGGGAAGACAATATGATCAACATTGTTAAGTTCCCTTACAACTTACACTTGAGACCTATCAAGTTTAATGATTTTCACATCCTCTTTCTCCAATTTAGCATTGATATTTTTGAAAATGGATAAAGGAACTACATTTTTGGATGCACTAGAGTCAACCAAGCAATTATGTACAATATAATTGAAGATTTGAAATGTTAATAAGACAGGAGGTACTATAGACTTAGAATTAACATTTTTCACATAAAATGGGTTCGAGATTTACTGAGGCTTTATATTGACTCGAAGAAGAAGAAGCCTTGGAAGAATAAAGAGTTTTGCTGGCTGAAGACATGGACCTGAAAGTTTTGGCGATAAACTCCTCCTTCCTAGACATCTAGGCCAAATCATAAAGTGATATATTCGCTCGAGTATTCTTCATATCCTCAATGATGTTGTAACCAATATTTCAGGATCCACTCTCTTCCTTGGAAGGATAAGCCAAGGTCATTGGTTGAGAAGGTTTAGTAGCTGTTGGAGTATTAGAAGTACTTTTAGCTCTCCCTATTGTATTCTCTCAAGCTTTTTCGATTGGATATTTTGGAGTTGAAGCCCGAGTAGGGTCTTTTGAAGGAAATATCCTTCTCAGAAATGATTTATTTTTATCTTCCAAAGTAGGTTAAACTAATAGACCTTTACTCCTATGATTGTAATCCTTAGGAGGATTAACAGGAGGAGTCTTTTCTACTGAAGCTTCCCCAACTGATTAAACCTCACCGTCTCTAACAATTTCAAATGTTAATAAAAATGCACCATCATTATCCTTAGGAGGGGAGGTCTCTTCTTCATATTTTTATTGATCATATTGTTCTTTAATTATTTGATCATTGATCACTTTATTCACCATTTTAGTCACATTGTGGGAATGTATTCTCAAAGTGAGCAACTTGGTGGAAAACTAAATAATTTTCCATGCCTAGTTCTTTCACATTAAGATTCAAATTCAATATTTGTGTTGATTTAGCCGGCTGATTACTACTCTTCTTGAAAAAAGGCTTGAAAGGTTTGCTTCCAGAAGAGTTTTCACTTGCCTTTCATTTAAAATTAGACAACTCATTAGTTAGTTTCTTGAGTTATTTTGTTATATCTTCAAAATGAAATGCATCATTATCATCAGACTAACTATAATAAGCGTGATATTTCTTACCATTAACCTTGGGTTCATCTTGGACCTCATGTTCTCTAATAGCGATCATGCCCTTCTCAAAGACAATGAATTTAACAAAATTCTCCATTAAAGTAGTCATGTTGCTCTCTTAACAAACATAGCAATGTTATGTGGCAACATTGAATTATAATTATAATAATGTGATAGAATCATGGGGAGGAACATCATTCAAAAACTTGTTCAGAATAGTAGTAAAGCACTAATTGATATCTTTGAACTTTTCTTTATTCCCCATATTCGATGAGATTATCTCCTTAAGCAACATTGTAGGTGGATTTTATTCAGAAATTTTTTCAAGGAAATCCTTTCAAAAATCATCCCAAGTTCAAATAAATTCTAGAAGAAGAGTATGGTACCATACTACGACCTTATTCTCAAATGTGTATGGAAAAAATATGCATAGTAACATTATCATGCTACACATTCATGATCCTTAGTGACAGATATAAATTATTAATGTGGTCTTTTGTAGAAATTCATTTATCCACATCATACTTAATAAGATGATTTTCGGGATGGTGAGGCAAGTAATGAAGAAAAACTTGAATATCCAGAGTGGATTGTACCATCTAGGTTAGAGGTTGTGGTTTATTTCTGGCCATGTTGCTGTTTTCTCCGACACTTTCTAAATTAGAGCCCGAGCCTTTTTTATTGCTAAATAAATTCGTTTTGTTCCTTAAATTATCTTCGGCCTCAGGTCCTTCAACGTGCTCAATGTTATAAAGAGTTCCTTATTTTTCACCTTTTAAATTTTCCCTTTCAATATTCTCCCCTTTAGTTTCCTAAAAAATAGCTTGATTTTCAAGGCCTTCTATCAAGTGTCTTTCTACAACATCTACTAAAAGATCCAAAGTAATGTTAACCAAGTCTTCAACTATACTGACTAAGACTCCTTAGTGAGTTGTGTGCGGTTGGGTCACACATTTGTGGGGAAATATAGATGCAATAGGAATAAGTCGAAGACTCTTGGCTAATTGATGACTGATAGGGCATAGGGCTCTTGACTGGTCGTATGTGACTTCATACAATAGTTTTGGACTGTGTGGAGGTGATTCAATTTAAGGTGTCTCCTAGTAGGAGGGGTAAGTGAATGGGAACGAGGTTGGTTACTTGCTTGTTCAGAAGCCCCAGGCAAAGAAAAAGGATTTATACCATCCATAGAATTATGGTTATCCTTCTAGCACCAAAATTTGTTAACGGGATACATTTTTCCGCCAATAGTTAGGGGACCTCTCTAGTGCAAACTAGCAATTAGACTCTACAACATTTGGGTTAAGAGTCCCATAGGTATGTGGGCCTGACTGCCGCCATTTTTCTTAGAGATTCGATTTGGATAGGATGAAAAAAAAACATTAGAGAACAAATAAACCCTTTGATAAATACAAGTTAAGAAACTTTATGGAAATCTAACATATCAGATATTGTGAACATAACAACAAAAAAATAACATGAAATTAATCTTAAAAGAATAAATGTTAGAAAGACTTCAATTAAAATGAATGTATAAAGATAAATATTATTTTATCGACTATGAATTAGTTCATAATCAACAATAAACATGAAAGCATATGAAATAATACAATCACACAAATGATATTTTCTTAAATCAGAAAAAAAGTTCATTAAAGTAAACACAATGAGATAAAAGCATATACCATCGAATTAATGCAAGAAGATTCTCAAAATCATGCTCAAAAACACATGTAAGGAATTGCATGCTTTGCTAAACTATTTCAAAAATTAAGCTGAAATATTCACAACACCATCACATGAAATGTCCATGAAATCCATTAGTGGATATGAAAATCCACCACTTGAATCCTCAAAAATATTTATAATCTCTCAAACAATATGCACTAGTCAACTCCAAAACTAAAGGTCCTTTACATCCAGCTATGATAGTTTTTGTGTAGAAGGTAGAGTAACTTTTCACCTACCATGACCTTTCACCTATCCTCATGACTCCTCAAATTCCCCATGCTGTTTCACATTGCACATGACTCTCTACTCTAAAACTAATTTACTTTAAAAAAAAAACAAATTAGATCAAAATGAAATAGATAAAATTCCTTCATTCAACAAGTCTAGTGATGGAAATAACTGGAGCCTCTCTCTATAGATCCTTGACCAAATATGCTTGCCAAACTTTGTAGACACTAGAAATTGTCAATATCTTATGTTGTAGCTCATTTCCATGTGTGGTTACGAATTCTAATGCACATGGTACATGATTGTATTTTTTTCTTGCACTTTATTCAACAGCATCATGAGTTTTGTGTGAAGCTTCACGAGTTCAATCACATAGTATGCTATGATTTCTTTTGTAGCATCCAAATATTTTGTTGTAGTAGCTTTCTTGATTCGATCCAAAATACATTGAACCTCTTGCTTGACTTCCTATTTTGATCTCATTTCACCTAAAGCACTAATGGAAGGTATTTAATGTACATTGACAAGAGCTTCCAACCCATTATACAAGGTATTTTAAGAAGCCATTACTTTGCCAAATCATTGATCAACATTTCATGTGATTGCACCTTGTTCCTGAGATCCGGTTTATCTATTTCTCTTGTTATCTAATCTTTCCTTCACATTTTTTGGCTCATTTGGATACTTTGCGCTCCATTCATGCATGAAATAAACTATCAAAGATGCTATTTTGATTAATACTCCTATTTATTGTAACTCACTTTGCATCTTGGGAAATGGATCCATAATTTGATGTAGGGTCAGCATATCATTATAAAATAAATTCATAGCTTCTTCCAGTACTTTAAATTCCTCAAGAAGGGATGTTTGCAAGTCCTCAGCTAGGGAATGTGAGATAAACAAGGTTTGGTTCTCATTCTGCAACTGTAGAACCTTTTTCTCATAGGCGGTAAAATTTTCCCTCAAATATTCAACTTATTTTGATAATAAATGTATATTCCTTTCTGTAGTAGTTGAAAAAGGGGTTCCTGCAGAAGCTATAATTCTAGGGTTCATCATGGTATCCATGATTAGCTTCCCTTTCTATAACAACTAATATGGGATTTATTGGGTTCTTGGTCAGACACATGTACCTTTCCTGGATGATCTAGCATTGGAATTTGTAAAAATTAAGTCTAGAGAGATACAATACCTCCTCTTCCTATTCTACTATGATGCCTAACTCTTGCGATGGGAAATTTCTGCCAATAATAGGAGTATATGGTGGGACATTCAAGGTGGGAAAACATAACTGCATTTATGAGTTCTTTGACTAGTTATCTTTTGTCGACTTATCTTCCTGTCCTTGTCAAGTAGATATTATTCAAGCTAATTTGCTAAGACCTCTTCCTACATCTTAGTTTCCTCTTCCTCTTTTCTTTTTCTTTCTTCCTCTTATTTTCTCCTTTGTTCTTCTTCAATTTTATTCTTTAGTTCTTCCCCTTCTTTCCTTTTCTTTGTTGCTCCTCTTTTTTTCTTCTTGGGTGAATTTGTGTTCTTTCTCTTTATATCATATTTTATTTCCATCTCCTCTTCTTCATTTTTCATGCTATTTTTTTTTCTTCCCATTTCTTCCTCATCTCCTCCTCCTCTTTCTTCCTTTTCATTTCTTCCTCTTGCTTCCACTTACAATTTTATTCTTGTTGCTTCTTTCATATTTCTTCCTTATCCACCTTTTTATTATTTTGTTTTTCCTTGTTGGTTTCTTTGTCTTTCTTTCTCTTGAGAATAACTCCTATAACATCCAAAATCATACTTTATTGGGTGTCATGCTCTAATTTCTCTTCCTCTTCAATTTGTAAAGAGTAAGGGCTTTGGAAGAGTTATAAAGTTTTAACTTTGTCCTCTTCTTTCTTGGTGATTGAGGCATATGCCCAACCATATCTAATTGCCTTGTAGTGTGACATGGAAATACCCCTTAGATCATATTGGTGGAAACTTAACTCAACAAAATGGAAGCATTGTAAATCTTCAACTTTTGATTCTACATTCTTAAATATTTTAATAGATTAAGTTTTGATGTTTAATGTGAATATAGGCCATGTAACATTCTTGGCTTTCACCACAATCTTGGAAAACCTCGTGGTGAGTTGGTGAGCCACCTCCTACAATACCATTTTTTCTTTTACAAACGTAAGAAGATCATGAGGATGTTAGCAAGCATTAAACACGTTGATATAAGTGGTATCACCACTAGGAAACCAATTTTCAATCTCATGAAGTGAAATCCTAGCTTTATCATACATGCAATGGGGTTTTATGTCGAAAAGTACACTATATAGAGCAAAAATAAAATCATATATGATCTTCTTGTACCTCCCCTTGTATCCCATCTTCCATAAGCCTTTGTAATATATCTATATATATATATATGTGTGTGTGTGTGTGATTCCTCTTTAGGAATCCACTTTAAGCCTATCCCTTCAAAGTCACACTTTGCACATACTGCATCTAAAATGTAAGATGCCATATAAAAATCTATCTATTCTCCCTCTATTGGAATATTTTCTATGCGAGCATTTGATTCGGTAGATGATGTAGGTATTCTCTCCCAGTTAAAGATTTTCCCTTTTGTCGCACATGCATTCATCAAGGGTGTTGTGCCGAATTATGAATTACAGATAAAACATTCTTCCCTAAATGTGGTTCTATGCATTTATAACAACAGGTTAAAGACTTTGTAGATACTTTTCCTAATAGTTAATAGACACACAAAATAGATCAAGAAACCTACTTGGGGTCCAAGTGCTTCCTAATCTCCTTCTGTCGCTCTTGCTGTAGCTTCAAATCCAAGCTAGATCACCAAAATATTTCCTACAATAATGAACGCTAAACATCAAAGAGATTGCAATATACAGATGCCTATTCAATTTATTCAGTTAAATCAATGAAACATTAACCATATACATTAGATGAGAATCCATAGTATGAAAGACAAAAGCTTATATAGATACATATGTGGGAAAGTAAGCAGCAATATTTATTAATGGATAGAAGGGGAGGTTGCAAACAATGATTGATTTGATGTCACCATCTCTAGCCTCATCCCATCCTCATCAAAATGAACATCTCTCCAGTAGCATATCACTCAAATAAAATCCTCAATTGAAATTCCACTAGCATTTCTCTACTGAATTTCTTCCTTCTTAAGCACTAGGATATATGCTCACTTTATAGATGAGATGAAGGGAGTTTTAAAATCAATGAATTTTTAATAATAGGCAAGACATGTTCCCAAGCTAAAAGATGTAAAATGGACACATGAATTCAAAGTTTGACACATATGCACTCTTCTAGAAGGCACTGGCCAAGTGGAGATTCTAGAACAATGAGAATTTCGCTCCCAATTGACCAACGCACCCTTGAGTGTTGGGAAGTGATTTGCAGAGCACCCTTTAATGGAGGTAACTTCATATGAAATGCACTTATCCCTTTGAGAGACTGCATTGGTGAGCTCATAGGTGATATAACATGTACTTCAAATCTTGGAAACCTTGCAATGGAAGTCATGGATGATTTATCTTTGTTATTTGTCTTAGGGCATGTAGCAACTAAAATGATAGGGAATGATAGACCCTATTAATTGGTTCTGGGGATGATGTCCAGTTTAACTAGGTCATTGGGAATGGTGCCCAAATTGACCTATAACAGACTTCCCCCTAAAGCATGAAGTAAGAATAATAATTACAAATTGTTTGGAATGAGATGAATTACACTGCGATGGGCTAGAGCTGAAGTGGAGTGGTGACCTGCATCAATCTTACAATACAATACATCATGATATATCCTCTTGATCACAAATTGTTGAGGGAAGGCATTCCCATGCTCAACACATAAACTATCTAAGAACATGTACATAGTGCAGAAAGTTGTCTACATTGGAATGTTTCCCAATACAAACACGCCTACAGATATAGGCTCATGTTCGGATGAAGATCTGTATGTAAGGTCACCATACAGATGATGTGTACAACAATCCTGAAATTACAGTCCAGATGGCTGAAACTAGATCCGGGGTCTTCTTATCTCGTTCACTCAATCATTTGGGTACAAGTATAGCCATGTGAATATATGATTTGTAGTCGAACATGGTAAGAAATCGTTTGATTACCAGCCAATGATGTGAGTCGTTAACAAACGTGAGAGAACCATCATTAATGTCAATGGCCCTCAAGGTACCGCAATACATTTCGTAAGACCTGAATAGATGATTTGATGTTAAACGCCAAACAAAATCTTTCGGCCAAAAGTTCGGAAGCAAGGATCTTGTCGATGCTGTAACAAGCCTCATGGTATTGGAATATGATGTTTCTAAGTGAACTTCTTGGATGATGATTTGACGTCGAAAGGAAGCTAGTTTATTGCGAAACGGGAGTTACTGATTTTGGAGACAAAATATGACTTCATATAGAAATTTTCAGGGATGAATGTCATGAGAATGAAGGTTTATGAGTATTGCAGAAAGATGAATATTCACTGGATGACTTCTCTTGAACATATCGGTGACACTGAGATGAGTTGGCAGCATTGACCCATAACTAAAGTGAAGGTATGATGAAACATAGGTATGAATGAACCATAAAGAAGATTACCCAACCCAAATAGTCACAATGATGGAGTGAAGTGTCATCTTCAAGAGCGACCTGCTACCGTAAAACTTTCTGTTCACTTTCCTAAATTTTCCCTGGTCGTTTATCGACTAATACCTCATTACTTTTTAACAAGCTTGAGGAGGATAACATATGATTGATTTATAATTCAACCCTTCGGGCGAATAATGTATCACTATTTAATAATTTAACAAGTCTAGCAATGAATGAAACTCGATTCTTGCCACGATTGACAACCCTGTCACTATTTTATGTTTTAACGAGCCTAACGACAGTGACAACCCGATCCTTTTTCATATTTAGAGAGTTTGAAAAAGAGGACAAAGGAAAACTCCATAAGTATTTTTTTGTAAAGTTGTCGCTAAGATTCTAAAAAGTGTAAAATAATATCTGAGAGAACCTCTTTAGTCATGTTTGACTAAGATATTCCTTTTTCGTAAATAATCTATCTCAGTCCGGAAAAGGGTTAAACTTATACTGAGTAGATATCAATTCATTTACTTTTACGAGCTCGAAAACATAAGTGCTCGACAATATTTTCACATTATCAGAGTCTGAAAAGAGCTAAAAGAAGACTCCAAGGGTTCCTTTTTTGTTTTTATAGAAACTCAAAAAAGAGATAAAAGTGCACTTCAAGTCCTTTTTCTTTCTTAACAAAGCTCGAAAAATAAGGATAAAAGTATGCTTTGTGGTCAAATCATTCTTGAAATAAATCTTCACGACTAATAATCTGTTCATCAGTTGTAAAACCTATTCATAACAACATCAAATGGATTAAAAATACATGCTTCATGATAAAAAGATAATAAAACCATAGTCATAGCAATAAATATTCATTTCAAATAATCAAATGACTAATAAAAAGAGTTTTACTCTTCATTTTTACCATTCAATAGTTACCATTTGCATTTTGGAGCTCTAAACCTGTTTTTTCCCCTGAACTTTAGCTTCTGATTGCGATCAATTCTTTTGATGGTTTTCTTCACCGTTTGATCTTGGTTAGTGCCATGAACCCTCTCTTTCTTTTAGTAATCAATTAATCTCCTTTATTTGTAAAATTTTAGGGTTTTGAGCCCCTTAGGGTAAAATTTTATTCCAAAGAGGGAAACATGCCCTTGAGCATCGAAAAGTGTGTTATGGAGCACCTAAATTGAAGTTTAGCTGCATATGAAACTCACTGTCCCTTGTTCAATATTGCATTGGGCGCATTCTCCATTTTTATTCTTGCACTATGCTTAAAATTTGTCTAATTTTTTGCATTAAAAGGATTCTAATGAGTCTTATGGTTATGTTTCAAGATTTCATTAGACTATAATGATGATTACATTGAGAGAGAGAGAATGAAGAACATAATATGGTTTCCCTAAATGATCCAGGTACAGTAAGAGCCCTAAGAGATTGTGGGTTGTTAAAGTACTTCTGCTTGTCAGGGATGAGGCAACGGATAGAACTCTTAGAGTTCCTAGTTTGAGCATGGGATTCGGCTATTGAGGCTTTTCATATTAGGAACAAAGTGGTTACTATTATAGTGGAGGATGTGTATTTTCTCATAGGTTTGTCGAGGAGAGGCTTGCCCATTTCCCTGTTAGGTCTTCCCTTGGAGGAGAGACAATGAGAGACTATGTTTTGTAGTACTGATATCTAGGGGCAGAACCAAGCAAATATGGGAAGATTAACATCCGTGATGTTTGAGATTTTCCTTGGAGAACCATTATTTTTATGATCGCAAAAATTTCTGGCATAGTTACGCTACATGTAGTGAATAGATCATATATGCAGTATGTGCTAGAGTGCGTGGAGCCAACAATATTCAACTGGTCTGAAGCTATACTTTCCCAAATAAAGGTAAAACTGAACAAAGCAAAGGGAGGAAGGAAGAAGAAATTTAGTTATGGTTTGATCCTCATTTAATTTTCCTTAGAGTGGATTCCACTTATGCAGCCTCAGCATGTGATACTAGGTGTGTCTAACCCTAAAGATCCGAGGATGCAGAGATGGGTAGAACTAATGGGTAGGTATGCAAGCCAATCGAGCATTTTGTTCTTAACTGTGTTATTTTCCTGGTTCAGGCAACAAGTTGTTGCCATTGATTATTATGCATATGCATGCATATATTTCTAAGGAGATCCATACTTAGCCTTACCAGAAGGCACTAAGTGGGGTGGAATAGGAAAGAATGTTTTCCCAAGACTAGACTAAATTTTTGATGTAATGAAGATGTTGGTTGAGTTCAACCAGTGGAGGAAATAGAGCATGGAGTAGATGAGCCAGAAGAGAGGGCTGTCAGGAGAGAAATCCTTCAGGATCTAGACATGGCTGAGACTTTGACTGAGCTTCGGAAGCACATAGAGGGGTTGACCTTCGGGATTCTGGATTGCCGGATCGAAGAGTTACCCATGTGACTGCAGCACCACACTATAGGAGTTCCTAACCACTAAATGCAGTTACTGCGTAGGATAGCTATATCTATAGAATGTTACCATGAGCACCACTAGTTTTAATTTCGACATGTTGCATACATTTTGAGGTCAGATGACCAATGTGTCTTGGGCACAAATTTTGTAAAAACCTATAACTATCTGTCTATTTGATTTGAGTGTTTTCTTATGTTTATTGTGCAATCCTATTCAATTATGTGAATGTTCTCTTTACGTGTGTTGCAAATTTCTATCTAAAACTTGATTAGCCAAAGAATCAATCAATGTGTTCAAATTTTTGGAAATGTGTTGATATTGAATAGAATCAAAGTGTCTTCCCAAAAGTCGATCTCTTAAGAAAAAATGATGTAGTGTTGGATTTATAATAATATAAACACTAGTAAGTTGTAATACCACAAGTTGTGAGTCTAACCTTATGATAATGTGGTTAATACCAAATGAAACGGAATCAGAGAGAAGTTCGATCAATGCGCTATACTCAACAATATTGTTTGTTGATCTACCGATACAAATCCCTCAAAAAATCACTAACTCACCGTTCGGAGCGAAAATGGCCCACGCTACAGAGGATAGATTCTACGTACTACAACTAGCACCATCAACATATCCAACAAATGGTTCCAAATATTCAGACATATGCGATGGAATGTAAAGCAGATTACTAACGTCAAGAAAACTGTAAAAAAAAAAATAAGATAGTGAATGAAAATCAACAACATATATATACAATATAATACAAAAAATCACTACACTCATGATTAAGCATAGTAATGTTTTAGATACAACCCATTTTGGGTCTATGCCAACAAAAGTCTATCATAATCCACCAACTCGTAGGCTCCTGTAGCAAGAAATATTTTGACAATATAGGGGCCATGCCATAATGGATCAAATTTCCCTGTACCTATTACATTAGCTTCTTGATCATAAAGAAGGACCAAGTCGCCCTCTGAGAAAATGCGAGGCTAAACATTTTTGTCGTATTGTGCCTTTATACGTCTCTTATGCACTTTGTTGGCCAATTGGAATTCACGACACATTTCATCAAGATGGATGAGGTTAAAAATATGTTCTTCTTCTTCTTAGGTATCAGGTAACAAGTCGATTGCAATTTTTAATGACGGCATTTCACATTGGATTGGTAGAATGGCTTCCAGAAAATACACTAATTGAAAAGGAGTAAATCCAATCGCGTTTCTCACCAAGGTTCGATATGCCCACAAGGCTGAGTATAGGATTAAATGCCAATTTATTTTATGAGTTCATATCATTCATTGAAGCATACGTTTAATAATTTTTTTGATAGCTTCAACTTGTCCATCCGATTATGGATAATAAGGAGTAGAATTATCATGTGACAATCTTAACTTGGTAGTCAATTCAGTCATCATGTGGTTGCGAAAATGCTTCCCATGATCCATAACTATAGCTTGTGGGACCCCAAACCATGCAATAACATGATTAAAGAAAAGCAATGTAGTTGTCTGTCCTGTTTTGTTGAATGTAGGCATCGCTTCGACCCATTTGGTAAAGTAGTCTATAACGAAAATAATATAACCATGCCCCCCAAACGAACGAGGATAAAACATTACAGATAAAACATTATTACCTAAATGTGGTGCTATGCATTTAGAACAACAGGTTAAAGACTTTGTAGATACTTTTCCTAATATTAAATATACACATAGAATAGATCAAGAAACCTACAAGGGGTCCAAGTGCTTCCTATTCTCCTTCTGTCGCTCTTGCTATAGCTTCAAATCCAAGATATTTCCTGTAAGAATGAACACTAAAAAAAAAAGAGATTGCAATATATATATGCCTATTCAAGTTATTCAGTTAAATCAATGAAACATGAACCATATACATCAGATGGGAATCCATAATATGAAAGACATAAGCTTATACAGATACATATGTGGGAAAGTAAGCAATAATTTTTATTAATGGATAGAAGGGGAGGTTACAAACAGTGATTGATTTTATGTCACCATCTCTAACATCATCCCAGCCTCATCACAATGAACATCTCTCCAGTAGCATATCACTCAAATCAAATCCTAAATTGAAATTCCACCAACATTTCTCTACTCAATTTCTTCCTTCTTACGTACTAGGATCTGTGCTCAATTTATAGATGAGATGAAGGTAGTTTTACAATCAACGAATTTATAATAATAGGAAAGACATGTTCCCAAGCTCAAAGATGTCAAATGGACACATGGATTCGAAGTTTGACACATATGCACTCTTCTAGAAGGCACTGGCCAAGTGGAGATTCCAGAACAATGAGAATTTCACTCCCAATTGACTAACGCACCCTTGAATGTCGGGAAGTGCTTTGAAAAGAACCCTTTAATGGAGGTAACTGCATATGAAATTCACTTATACCCTTGAGAGACTGCGTTGGTGAGCTCATAGGTGATATAACATGTACTTCAAATCTTGGAAACCTTGCAATGAAAGTCATGGACGATTTGTAATTTTTTCTTTGTCTTAGGGCATGTAGCAACTGAAATGATAGAACCTATTCATTGGTTCTGGGGATGATGTCCATTTTAACCAGGTCATTGGGAATGGTTCCAAAATTTACCTATAACAAAGGGGACCCAGGTTTCCTGAAAAGTTTCAATGCTTGGTTTACCATAGAGCCTGTTGTCGCATAGAATGTCTAGGCACCACGACAACTGCTCAGATCGGGTGCTGTCACCCTAATCCCCAATATCTCTATTTAACATGTCTCCTTATAGTAGACTAAGGTGGGTAGACCCTATGGAAATGGAATGAAGGAGAACTAGTTGGGAACCAACAAGTTCAAGAGACATAGTTAAACGACCAAATACTTCTAAAAGATCTAGAAATATTAAAGAATTGAATTGAATTTGAATGATTGATACCAGTGCCTTATGGATTCAACTATCTTGCTAAGAATTTTGGACCAAGTACTTGATGAGAAACTGATTCTTGGATAAAAAAAACTATTCTCTATGCAATGCTTGTTGAGAATTTGGAGGGCCGTAGGTTAATACAAATTGTCTTCTTGATAATTACTTGTGACCTTACTTGAGATGAATAATTCCTCTTCTTCTTTTAAATTAGTTAATCTTTCATCAAGTCAATTATCAAAATGTACAAGACACAAAAGTTAGGCTCCTAGAGCCAAGGCAAAACCTCTTCCTCTTGGAGAGGAAAACTCACAAATAATTCTTCTTATAGATCTTCAAATGACAAGTACTATGACCCAGACTTAGACCCTTGACCTAGATATACTTCCAAGACCTTAATATTCTAGTATATGTTTGAATTCGAATTGCTTGAACTGTGGGAAGGTAAAACAAAGATTTACTTTCCTCACTATTGCTGCCCCTTCTCTTTATGATGACTATCTTAACCTCTTCTAATTTTATCTGGTTATCACAACACTTAACAATGTATATCAGCAACTTAGGTCTACTCCTTAAACTTCACTGTACCCTTGTTATTAGAAATTTTCTGTGATTGTCCGTATTCAAAATGATGTCCTAATTATCTATACTGTCAGCACTTATTAACTGTGGTGGATCCACAAACCTTCCTGAGGAATTTCCGCACTTAAGTCTCTCTTATATCCGGACTATAATCTTAGAGTATATCCACAGTTCTATCTTGTAGTCTTGTCCGTAATGCCTCCTGTATCAGATTCAGACTTGTCTGCAAATTCTTCTATTTGTTGTTCCTTATCCATTTTAGGTTATACACTTCACATTTTAATATCAGAACTTTTCCGCTGTTCCTCATCCACATTATGAACTCATATATCTGCAACTTACTTCCTGTATAACATCCGCATTTTCTCTATATTACAGTGTGCAACTTCTGCTCTTTTTCCACACCTAGAAATCCGGATCTTATGTGTATATATATAAGAGTGCGTTCACTTAATTTAGGCCGACCATACCTCTGACATGTAAGCTGACTTTTAGAATAGATTTTAGGCCGACGTGAATACTTGTATACTTCAGCGTTAAGGGTGACTTCATGAGGGCTGTTATCAGCTATTTTCCCATAAGGTCTTGGAGAACATTTTTGAATTAGACACTTCATAAACATGACTCTTGATTGCATTTACAAGCATAAGAAAAACCCTAATAGACATCAAGAAGAAGTCTAGAGACCTATAATAAATCTTGCTCATGAAACCCATGAAGCAAGTAAAACAAAATTACATTTTATTATCTTTGTCTTCTTATTTACATAAATACATAGTCAACTTGAATATCGACCTAGTTACACTTTTCAACAATGCTAACTTAGAATGTAGAATGCAAGGTCAATGGTTTGAAAAAGGAGAAATATGAAGAAAGCTTCAAAGATGAGAGGTGATGTTAAAAGCATAAATCTCTTATATTACAAATTATCTAATTCAACGAGTAATTATTTAAGCGAGAGTGCAAATTTGAAAGATGCCATAAATTATTGAATTAAAATATATACGATTTATTGCAGAAATTTCCGTATTTTCCACAATGTTAAGAAACAATGGTCGATGTTTCGAATCCCAATAGGGATCCATCTTTAGGACAAGATTTTGAATGAGCTCTAAAAAATATATCTATCACATTTACTTGAAAATTTTCCTAAACATTAATATTTAATAAATATCCAAATTCAATTAAATGAAAAAAGAGTTAATTACACATTAGGAAATTTTAATCGATAGAAAAAATTTACAAATTTAGATGCTAATGATCATCCAAACTAGTTGAATCATGTGAAATAATTAGCATTTAAATCTCAATAATTATTCATCAATACATACCATGAAATGTTGATGCTAAATAAACACTTTGTCAAGAAATTTATGGATTAAATAATACAAATTCAAAAATTAATTTTTCTCCTATAGTTAAACTTAGGATATTTAAAAAAATAAATTGCGTCAACTATAGGAATCATTCCGCAATTAAATATTTTTCGTGAAGGCTTAGAATTTTACCACATTAACAATAACTCCAAAAAACTTTAATTTCAAAATATAAATGGCCTTTTCATTTTATATACAAAAGAGAGAAAAAAAAAATAATTTAAAAAATTAAAACAATTTCTAATGTTAGAAGTTAATGAAATAAATAAATAAATCTGAAATGTTAATATAAATGTAGAACCTTTATATGAATTAAAAAAAATAAAAATTGAAATGTTATTGTTAAATTTTTAAAATTTTATAATGTAAAAAATGAAAAAAAAATCGAATGTCATAAAAAATAAATCAATGTGAAATGTTATACACTTTATTTGTTTTGATGTGCTCTAGGTTAAGAGCATGAGCGAGCAACGGACATCGTGAAGGAAAGATGGAGCCGATATCGGGAGGACTGCGTGAAAGAGAGGATAGATATAGGAGCCGACAACAATATGGCGATGAGAGAAGTGGAAGGAAGGAGCGAGGGAGCTAGAGAGGGTTCGAAGGTTGCGGGAAAGAAAAAACGTGGAGAGTGAGGGAAGGAGATGGCGAGGTGTAGGAAAATGAAAATGGGAAAGGATGACAACAAGGGATGGCAAGAGAAGAATAGGGCTTAGACAGTGGAGGAGATAAGTTGCAAGAGGCTGCAGGTGAGGGCAGAAAGATTACTATAACTGGCAGCGAAAGAATGTAGGTCAAGGAAGAAAGGAAAAAGCAAAAAAAAAAGGCATCAACGGGAACATTGGTGAAAGCAAGGGAAAGGGAAGCCACAAGGGTGAAGGAAAAAAGCAGGAAACAAAGAGCTCACAGTTTTCCAGAGAAGAGGATCAACAGATGAGGGGACAGTGCAATAGGATCCACCGAGAGAAAAATGCAGGCACAACTAGTGCATTTAAAAATTAATTTCAAATTTTTCCTTATCACCAACAATTAATTTTACCTTGAAACTCAAATCTAAAATTTTTTGACTTAAATATCCATGCAAAAATCCTGATATTGAGATCAGATCCACCCTCTAGGGCCTATATCTGTCTCAGAACCAAAAAAAATTCTCTGAAAAAACCCTCAAATGTGACTTGCACAAAATGAGAAACCAAAACCCATAAATCCAACAGATATACAAAAATATAAAATTGAAACCCTAAGTTAGAAATCAACTCTTGCTTCCATTGCAAGCATATGAGTTTGAATAATGGACATTTGATTAGAATAATTTTCTTCAATTACCTTTAACCCATTTTTCATGACATTCATCTTATTTGAATATTTATCTGATTAGCTTCCATGTTCTGAATCATTTGCGTATAATTGGGTTGTGTATCCTTATTCATATGAGTTGATTCCTTAACATGATTTTCATGATCTTCTATAGGCATGTGATATTCCTTACCAACAACATTAATTTGATGACTCGCCCCCTTCCATTCTACTATATATGATTCTTTTGATAGCATGGTAAGTAACTTCTTCATAAAGAGAATTATAGGTTCTACAATAAGGCAGAGCTTCATCTACAAGATTGGCAGACTCAAGTTTATTTGGTGGTCTCTGCTCATTAGATGGGCCTTTCTTCTGCCAAGCATTATTATTTCATTTATTATTATTTCTAGGTTGGAGATATTGTGCTTGAGACCCTTTCATTTGGACCAATCTGGCCTATAAGACACTTATTTGTTCAGAATTCTTATATATTAACTTTTCCTGATCAAGTTCCATGCTTTCAAGTTTTTGCATCAATTTCTACACATGTTATTAATAAAATTATTTAATTTCTTTTCCATTAGATCCCGTTGAAAACCTATCAAAATATGGAGTTTTGGAAATTCCAGATGCTTTCTTATCCTTTTCAATCTCCTCAGCTAAAACCTAGGCAGCCTAATAATAATTAAATTTAGCTCGCCTCAACTCATAAGAAGTATCAACATCAAAGGCATCAATATAAAAATAAAAAAGGAACCTGGAAGGAGGTCTATAATCTTGAGGTAATTCTTTAATAATATCATTAAACCTATTATTAAATTCCTTTACTATTTTATTTTCTTTCTTCTCTATGACACTGATATCTCTAACCAAATGTTTTTCTTCACTCTTGCCTCCATACTTGTCCTTAAAAGAATTAATAATCAATTGAAATGAATTAAAAAAATTATCATGTTTATTTGTAAACCAATCCAAAGGATATTTCTCTAAGGAAAGAACAAAGAGGCTCATCTTCACATCCTCATGATTATAGTCAACACCTCTAGCATATTTACCCAACCAAGAGCTAAATGATTTTATACGAGCCATAGCACTAACCACATTATTTCCTTGGAAAGAAGGCAATAGATCCATGCCATTTTTAGGAAGGTCGTTTGGACAACCTTGAATGTTAGAAAAGTTACAAGGGGAGAAAAAGTCAATGATGTATTTCTCAAAGGGATAGAAGGGGCCAAAATGATGCTAGAGAGAAAAAATCCTTGCTCAAGAAAAATCAAAAGATCTACAAGAAGTGAGCTTCTAGCATAAATTAGTATAAGAAATGAAAGAAGTGGAGTCACCACTTGAACATGAATCTAGCTCCAAGATCCCAAATGGAAAAATCGAAAAATCAGTCAAGGAGAAGCAGACGAATATCAGGAAGGGCTACCTATCTGAGAAATAATGGATGAGTAAGTGGAGTCACCACCCAAACAGGAAACCAACCAAAATTTCTAGGTGCTAAAAGTCCAAATACAGAAGATGAAAGGTTAAGGTCTTGAAAATATGAGGATATATATAATGGTGCCAGAAAATTTTATGTCGTTTGATGGGCTAATGAATGGCTGAAAAGATTAGATGGTTAGAAAAATGTCATGAGGACTAAGGGCAGAAAAAACTCTATCCCTGGCAATGACACCAAAAATGTTGTCGCATAGAATGTCTAGGCACCGCGACAACAACTCAGATCGAGGGTTATGACGTTGATCCCCAATCTCTCTGTTTAAGTTGTATCCTTATAGTAGACTAAGGGGGGTAGACCCTATGGAAATGGAATGAAGGAGAACTAGTTGGGGACCAACCAATTCAAGAGACACAATTAAACGACCAAATACTTGTAAAAGATCTATCGAGATTAAAGGATTCGATTGAATTTGAGTGATTGATACCATTGCCTTATGGAGTCAACTATCTTGCTAATAATTTGGGACCAAGTACTTGATGAGAAACTGCAGTTTCTATATAAAAACTATCCTATATGCAATGCTAACTTAGAATGAAGAGTGCAAGGTTAATGATTTGAAGAAGGAGTGAGATGAAGCAAGATTCGAAGATGAGAGGTGATGTTAAAAGTTGAAATAAATGAGATTACAAATTATCTAATTGAACAATTAAGTATTTAAGCGAGAGTGCCAATTTTGAAGATGCCAGAAATTACTGAATTAAAAGATATACGATTTGTCAAAGATCCATAATAGAGCTCTGAAAAAGATATCGATCACATTTACTTGAAAATTTTCCTAAACATTAATATTTAATAAATATCCAAATTCAAGTAAATGAAATAAGAGTTAATTACGTATTAGGAAATTTTAATTGATAGAAAACATTTAAAAATTCAGATGCCAATGATCATCAAACCCAGCTAAAGCATGTAAAAATAATTAGCATTTAAATCTCAATAATTATTCATGAAGACATACCATGAAATTTCGATGCTAAATAAACACTTTGTCAAGCAATTTATGGATTAAATAATGCAAATCCAAAAATTAAATTTTCTCCTATAGTTAAACTTAGGATATTTAAAAAATTAATTTGTGTCAACTATAGGAATCATTCCACAATTAAATATTTTTCGTGAGGGCTTAGAATTTTACCACATTAACAATAGCTCCAAAAAACCTTAATTTCAAAATATAAATGGCCTTTGAATTTTATATACAAAAGTGAGAGAAAAAAGAAATAAAAAAAAATTAAAACAATTTCTAATGTCAGAAGTTAGTGAAATAAATAAATAAATTTGAAATGTTAATACAAATCTAGAACCTTTATACAAATTAAAAAAAATGAAATGTTATTGTTAAATTTTAAAAATTTAAAAATGTCAAAAATGAAACAAAAATAAAATAAAATAAAATCGAATGTCATAAAAAATAATGCAATGTCAAATGTTATACACTTTATTGTTTTGATGTGCTTTAGGTTAAGAGCATGAGAAGGCAGCAGATGAGGTAAAGGAAAGATAGAGCCGACAATGAGAGGAATGCATGAAAGAGAGGTTGGACGCAGGAGTCGACAATGATATGGCAACGAGATAAGCAGAAGGTAGGAGCGAGGGAGATGGAGAGGGTTCAAAGGTTGCAAGAGAGCAACATCATGGAGAGTGAGGGACGGAGATGGCAAGGTGTAGGGTAGTAGAAATGGGAAAAGGACGATGACAAGGGATGGAAAGAGAAGAAGAGGGCTCGAACAGAGGAGGAGATAAGCTGCGAGAGGCTGCGGGTGAGGGCGGAAAGATTACAGGAACTAGTAGTGGAATAAGGCAGGTCGACGAAGAAAGGAAAACACAAATAAAAAAAGGCAGCAACAGGAACGTTGGTGAAAGAAAGGGAAAGGGAATATGCAAGGGTGAAGGAAAGGCTACATAAGAGGAAGAAGCAATACAGAAAAGGGAAGCGAAAATGACGCTTGATGAGGGAAAAATGCATGCAGCAAAGAGCTCACGGTTTTGCAAATAAGAGGAGAAACGAATGAGGGGAGAGTGCAGCAGGAGCCACTCAGAGAAAAATGCAGGCACAACTGGTGCATTTAAAAAATAATTTCGAAATTTTCCTTCTCACTAGCAATTAATTTTACCCAGAAACTTAGATTTGAAATTTTTTGACTTGAATATCCCTGCAAAAATCCTGATCTTGAGATCAAATCTTACCCTCCAGGGCCTAGTTCTGTCTCAGATCCAAAAAAAATTCTCTAAAAAAACCCTCAAATATCACCTGCAAAAAATGATAAAACCAAAACCCAGAAACCCAGTAGATAGAAAAAAATCTAAAATTCAAACCTCGAGTTATAAATCAGAAAACTATAAAAATTTCTAAATATTTACACTATAAAAATACAAATCTGTACAATGTATTTACAAATCAGTGCACAAGAGTTGTAGATCTGTCATATCTAAGGAGTGTAAGTTTGAATTCACTCCTAGATCTGAAGATATAAGACTCTTACTGGCTAGATCTAACTTTAAATTCAATAAAAGTTAAGATAAATTTTTAATTTAGGCACAAGCCCTAGAAAAACCCTACAAAAAGAGAACTTAAGATAATATTGGGGAATTAGATCCTCAGGGCTCTTCATATTATTTCATTGGGAGTTAGCTGGTCCAGTCGAGGACTTCCCCAAACGCCCAATTCTAAATCCGAGAGATTTCTGCACACTTAAAGTTAAACTGTTAAATCAATAGAGAAATAAGATAAAAATGAAATTTTCAAGAGTTGGCGATACCTGCTAACCCAATCCAATTAAAATTATTACCCTAAATCCAGTAACCTAAGCAATATACCTATGCAATAGATTACTCTACAAGATCTATTAATCAACAATTCATTGAAATAATGACCAACATAATATAAAGAATAAGTTTACCATAAAATCCTAAAGAGGAACACGATCATCAAATAAAAATCCAAAGACTTTGTTTGTATTATGCCATAAAGTAGTACAGGAGAGCTTCAAGAGCGAGTACACAATCAAGAGATTGGATCATCAAAAGACTCACACTGAACTCTAATTTATAGGTAAAATATCCGACAACTAGTTTTCTTGATCCTCATCAAAGTAATGTCGACCTTCGAAAAGGATTTGATTATCTTTTAATCTCATCCATCGAAATTATTATTTTTTGAGGAATTTTGATTTTTTCAATTAATTCCCTTTAAAATAACACAAAAATAATAATTGTGAGTTAATTACCTCAAAAAATTGACTTTGAATTAACAATCAAGGCCCACGGGTCCAAAATTTCTCAAAATTTCCAATATTCCCTTGTCCCGGGACCTTTAAAAATTTATTTTTTAGGGACCCATGAATTTTGCCTTTGAAGAATTTAAATTTACCTAGAACAGAAAATTAATTAAATTTATGGCTTAGGATTTTTAATTTAATTTGGCCTGAAAATTTAATTAATTGACTCATGAGGGGATTAATTATTTTTTCCAACCTTTTTACATAAGATAAATACATTAAACCCATGAGGGGGGACACCCATTCGTAACAGGACCTCAATAACTGCCCAATTCTATGACTTAGAAATATGACCTAGTAGACCCAACACTCTATAATAAAATGATCTAATCAAATAGATATGACCATTCCCAGATTATTTTTACAAAGACTTGATAAAAACACTAGGATTCACTTAATATCTTGACGACAAAATCCACCCTAGCTTTGGGGTGAGGCCGAAGGGGAAAAACTCTGCCGATGAGAACAAAAACCTCCTAGGATAGAAATCGTCACCAAAATATTAGGCTTACCTAGGTTGTTACATACATTATGGTCTTACTAAGATCATTTACATTATCAATATTCAGAATGGATTTACATATTTTACAAAACTATCAATTGAATGATGAAACTTGAATGGCACGAACACTTGAACATGATAGATCGATTTTGCACAAAAAAATGGGTGTACTGCTATGGGGTCATTGACAAAGAGTTGTCAAAAGAACCTATTTATCACAACAACCAACATTTGATAAACTTTCCTAAGAGATTTCATCTTGTAGATCCAATATTCTTTGTGCCTTAAATTATTTGGATCTTTCCACCAAGACTTCAACAAATATTTGGTGGATCCATCAAATCTCACAAATAATATGTTATTGAAAGTATATAAATGCTTGGGAAAATTTTAATAATTTTCAATGTCTATTGCCGTAAATTATTTGATAATTTTCTCTCTATGAATTTTAACAATACACTCATTCTCATTTGTGTGTTGAAGAATCCACTCTATTGTTTTTACACATGGGATGAATGGTGGGTGTGTTACAACCTTGTGTAGCCAAGAATTATTTACATTGATGTACACCTGGAAGTCCTCCTCTTCCTACGGAATGTATTTCCTTGAAAAACTTGAGTGGATGTCACCCTATGTGAGCTTTGCTTTCTTGTCATTATAACAAATAATATCACCATAGATAGACAATTTCAACGAGTTATTCACAATTCACATTATGCTGATTTCCACATGGTAGAGCTTCTATTGGATGCTCTTATGATAGGCGGAATCATATCTTCAAAAGAAGAGGAAATGTTGAGGAAATATAGGTCAGTGGTACCTGACATATTGAAGATATTCATTAGCAAAATTTTATTTATTTATTTATTATTATTATTTTTTACTTATTATTTTTTTCTAAATTTATTTAATTATTTATTTATTTATTTTTTCTGATTATGGCACACTAAATATTGATTTCAAATAAAAATGTCATAGTTCGGGTCATTCTTAGGGATGGCAGAGTTAGTTGACCATTATTGTTAGGGATAAATTCCCCCTTTTCAGATCACAATTTCACATTATAAGGCATGTCTCCCATTATGACCTAAGGTATAAACTGCTTTAATCTAGTTTGAAGTTTGGCTTATGGTGCATGTCGCATTTTTTAAATATAGTGTCATTTTCAACTAGACATTTGACCTTAGAATTCAAGAATAGATCACATTTGAAGGCTTTAAAATAGATCACATTTTTTGGCTCTAGCTTCACTACTGACTATAATATGTGATTTATGACCTTAAGGATAAATGTGTTATATGCTAGTCGACAGTACAATTTCTCAAATAGTTGGCATCTAATGATGTGCTTATGACTTATAAATACATTTATCAACGTAATTTTTATAACCCTATTTTCCACTCCATTATATTGAGAGAATCGCAATATGAACTTACCTCAATTGTTTGGATAAAATGCATCCCTTTTCACCTTTTCTTTTACCTATGTGAGATTTATCCCATGATAAAAGGGTGAAATTACATAATTGAGAAATTTATCATAATTATTTTTCCAAAATATTATAATTATGAGATCATAATTATTTCATAATTGATATAATTGAGAAAAATCTCATAATTGTGAAAAAGGTCTGTAGAGTTTCCTGTTCCCTAGGAGATCGGCTCGATTACTCACTAATTCGAGTTGGCTAGGAATCATCCATTATAAGTTTCTCTAAATTCTCATCTTCTTAAGTATCTACATTTATCCTCTAGGAACCTGTCATTCACCTATTTATACTGGATCATTTGAGAGGGTCAGGATGGTTGTAATTTGAGAGTCTAAGAGAGCCATGTTGTTGCTGAGATATTGACATCATATTGCTATCTTGCCATTATCTTGAGAGCTTGTTAGGTCTCATTCTATAGGAGAGTGCTCTTCATACTCTATCTAGTGGGGAAACTCTATCGAATCGTGGAGAGGAGAAGCTTGAACTGAGGTATTGAAGCGTTATACTATGTTAATGAAGATCTATGTTTCCTCCCGTATATGATTGTGTTTCAAATATTGTAATTATTTTATGCTATCATTTTTCTAACAATATTCAAGGAAGATCCCTTGTTGTCTTTGTATGTTCATGATTTTCTGCAAGTTTTGAGATGAGAAGAAAATCAAATATATCACTCGTGTGGAGGTGCAAGAGGTCTGCAACGAACTCAAGATCCATCCCCAACCTACAAGGATGCAAGGTAGTCTCTTCTTAATCATAGAATTAAATGATTGCATTGATGCTTGTGAATCATGAAGGATTGGGAGTCTAATATGTCTTATTGATTGTGCTTTATCTATTTGGTGGTCTATCAGACACTAGAACACAGAGAAATAACTCACAGTTTTATATGCAAGAGAAGTGGTGCTTTCAATGAGAGCAAACTCGCTTTTTTTTTTCTTTGCCTTGAATCCTGATTGGATCCTCTTGTTTTCGATTTCCCAGGTTTCCTAAAACTTTTTTGACTATTTTTCAGTTATTTTCCAGGGTCATTATCTCTCTTCTTCAAATCTAAGTTGATCTTAGATCTCGAGTTTTGATTTTTTGTTTTTTTACATGAGAGTATAACAGATCGCACATTTAAAATCAAATTATGGAATTTTATGTTCAAAATTTCATTGAAATGATCATAGAACTGAATTCCTCTCATAATTTTACCTAAATTTATTTATTTATTGAAAACAGACTCTGTATGAAGGAGTTATGGCCAATTAAAATTGATAGTTTTTTTCTTCCACCCTTGCACACGACTGATTTTTCATTTCGGTTTTGTTATTTTCTATACAAATCTGGGTAAAAATAATTAAATATTTGTATTCTTCTTTAAATTTTACCTTAAAAAAAAATAATTATTGAAAACGAATTTCGTATGAAGGAGTTATGCCCAATTAAAATTGGTTAGTTTTTTTTCTTTTGCCCTCGCGCATGCCTGATTTTTCATTTCAGTTATGCTATTTTCTGTTCAGAGATGAGTGAAACTAATTACATATTTGTATTATTATTTAAATTTTACCTAAAAAAAAAAATCACCTCAAACAAAGTCCATACGAGGAAGATATGGCTCGTTGAAAATTCAACCTATTTTCTATCCGTTTCTTCCAATTTTTGGGTATTCTTGAGCTTATTTGCTTAATTTTCCTAGTTTTTTCTTGCTGGTCTATTGGAGATCTATTGGATCTATCAGTTTCTGTAGCTAATAAACTATCATATGTTTTTGATCTGATCTATTTTTGTTAGTTTTTTCAAGGTCTTCCCTTAGTCATTGTTGTGTGATTCGCTTCTTGAGTTTTGATTGGGTGACTTGGATTGAGTTTTGAGTTTTGTCTCTTGAATTTATTATCAGTTTTTATTGGTTGTATTCAACATTTGTTTGGATATGATCTACACTTCATATTCAAAATTTGAGATTGTTTCTCATTTTCATTCTTTCTTGTTGAGTGATCTCTTTGATTTTTGATCGTTAGTGTCACAAATGGTGATCTTGTGACCCATTGTGCAGTAGTGATCTATTCATGTTCTTTTGAAAGTGTTTTTGTTAAACTATATCTCTTTCTTTGAGATCTTGTTTAGGCCTCTTTTCCTCTAGGGTACATTTTAGTCCCATGTATAACATTGGCCCTAGTGTAACCATTGTGCTGCAATGCTTTCTTGATTGACATTGTCATATTTTGTTTCCACTTTGGCTTTTGTTTTAATTTCTTTGAGTGTGTTTTTTTGGTTTTTTTTTTCCCTAGTTGTTTTTCTTTTGGAGTGATTTGCATTCTTTCTTGGGAGAATTGTTTTGGTCTCTTTTTCGGATTCATTTTTGGTGTGTTTTTGGGTCATTAGTTAAAATTCTTGGGATAATTTGCATCCAAGAAGACTTAATGGAAAAGTGCATCTTAGTAGGCATTGGTGTATTAGATAATCTCTTTCCCTCTTGTAGCTAGCATTCATCGAATTGAAAAAAAAAATTGTATATATATGTATTAGGGTGACTAACTAAGAGTCCTACATAGCATTTCAGTTTCATGCTCCTTCCCACTTGATTAAACAACAACCATTAAAAGTAACACAATAATAAAATGAATTTTATTCGTCTTTTATTTTCAATAGTAGTACACCAACATTAGCTTAGGCTAGGGTCTTAGAGGTAGGAGTTTGATTTAACCACTCCAAGACCACAAAATCAACTCAGAATCTTGTGGTAGGGAGTGAAAATCCATTTTTAGTAGTGCAGTCTGGGAATCCCTCCTTACACGTGGGTTAAGAACAAGGTCAGAATTGGGCTAAGTGGGGTGAAATGACCCATTTCATTTAGTTTCCAGGGGCACAATATAATGGAATTGACACACATATAAATGATTTTTTATCACTTGGGGACCACTTGGGAGGTAAATCTCAAGAGATTTTTAGGCTTGGCTCCTTTTGGGGTAAATTTTCCTGCTCTTTCGTGTTGGTTTGTCCTAAGACTATCCCCCATTTTGTGTTATTGTACATGATGCCCATATTGGAATTTATTTCTATGGATCATACATAGGTGCAGGGTCAAGGTCGTCTTCTCTGTACCTGGGATGGATATTTTTCATACTCTCTCAGTCCTCTCAGGGGGTGTTCCACTTGCTGGGGAACTTGTGTTGAGTTCGGAGCTGAAAGGGTTCGGAAGCAGGTCAATAGTATAAATGTTCCATTGCCAGCTTCTTTGTATTATGTTTGTGTGTGTTATGTTTTAGGACATTTCTAGAGCGTGATATTTAGTTCGAGTCAGTAATTTTTGCCTTATGGTGTTTGCAATAACTTAATTATCTTTTATTTACTTTCACCCTGGATGAATTTTCACATCGACGTTCACATCATCTTAAAGGTTTAGTTCTTTAACGAAGTGGACTTATTTCTCCTGGACAAAGAGTGCATGTCGGTGCTCATGACTTAGACCACCATATAGTGTTGGAATTTGTGTATTTCTCCACTGATAACAATCTTGTTTCTATTGAGACTTTGGAGGACGACTCTGACATTCTTGCCAATCCACCCTTGACTGAACCTTTAGGGCCTACCTTACTACGGCTAAATCCTGACGAATCTACACTGGCCTATGCTTACGTTTAATTATCGACCATTTACCCTATGGTGGAGCCTTAGACTTCATTACCGTCAGTATCAGTAGTGTCATGTGCCATGAAAATTCTGCCACCTCCTAGCATGGCCATCCCCACTCCTTTGTCCACACTGCTTACTTCTTCCTGGGGAGTTCCACCTGTCTTATCTATGGCTCCCATTGGTTTCTAGAATGTTATTATGTCCACACCATCCTCTACACTGGCTACAACACCCCAGCCTAGTCAGCCAACAGGTCTAGGAATTTACACATTGTCATTTCCCAAACCGATTATTCATGTTCCTCAATTAGGCACGGTTACTTCCGGAAATCCATGGGGGGGATCGCCAATTGTCCCTAGTCAGCCTCAGGGAAACGTAACATCTAGTATGACACAATATTGGTACAATTGTGTCTTTGGAGGGATGCCACCTTCCAGTGCTTTTACTGGAGGGGCTAGTTTACCTGGGGGTAACCCCATTGCCGCTGCCGTGTCTTATCTGGTTCATTCCCCTTATATCAGTCCTACTGCGCAGTCTGATCCTTCTTTTCACCCCAAGTACAACCCCATCAACAGTCACACTTTTGGGGGTCCATTTCTCTCTATAGGTTCTTACCCTCGGGGGTAGCATCCATCTACTAGTTACCCTAGTTGGCAATAACCTTTTGTCTGGTTGAACCCTTTTCACCACCAACAAGATCATCTATAAAATCCATTTGTGAGGGGACTTCAAGGTTGGTCAGGGTCTTCTATTTCCTATGACCCATATAGAAAAACTCATAATCCATTTCTATCCTCTCTTTATTTATCGAATATTTCGAAATTGACTAATGACCCCATCCGTCATGATCCTTGGTGGCCACCGATGCCCCCCACATTACCAACTGATATTACCAAGTTTGAAGGGAAGCCTAGGGAGAATACATCAACCCATATAAACTCTTACCATCTATGGTGTTCATCTAATTCATTGGTGGATGATTCTATAAAACTTCACTTGTTCCAAAGAACGTTAACCGAGGATGATGCCAAATTGTATATCGAGTTACATACCACATATTACGGTGATTTTTCCTCATTAGATGAAAATTTCCTGACACATTTTGAGTTACCCACTCAGTATGATGATGCCAAAAGATGATGCCACTCTTATCTTCGATCACATTTATGAGTGGCATCATCGCAAGAGGTTATTAAGAACCAATTTACCCAATGAGATTCTCTGTAAATGGTTCATTAGATGAATCTAACCTCAAATTCGTAATGATGTCTCTATGTTTCGAGCCATCACTGAAGAGAAAGCTATTCTAGCTACTCAACGATTGGATCTCATATATTCACAGTCGTGTACATTGTACGAAGTTTTTCCTAATGCTCCTAGGCCGTCCATTGACCCACCTAAGCCTGTTTTGGGCCCACATGACGATGGTGTGATTGGGTTTGTTTCCAATCCCATAAGCCAAATTGATGCCCACCTTGGGAAATTGATTGTTATATCTCAAGCACTAGCAAGTGTGTTTGGCTCTGCTAAAGCATCCCCTCTTGAGCAGTCCATCGATGTTCTTACAGTGAAGTCCAATCAATTGAAGAACAACTCTCAAACTGGTGGTAAAAAGAACAAGTAAAATAAGAAAAATAAACAACAAAATCAAAATACCTAGGAGTCTAAGCCCAACCCTTAGAGCTAGGGAGGGGGCACTAATGAGCATCGCCAAAAAGTCAAGTTTCCTTGTAAAATTTGTCACGACGATAATCTCACTCATGAGTGTCCTCGAATGGATGAAGTTCATAGGCTCCTTTCACCACCATATTCTCAACAGCTGGTTGTTTTGACTCATCCATTCCCTACACAACCCTATTAAAAAAATATTTCTCAACCTTCTCGACCTCCTCAAGGAAGAAACGAGGGGTCATCTTCCCATCCCCCTCACAACTTAGTTGTCTTTATGTGAAAATAATATGGCAATGTGACCATGCAAGCTAAGTCCTATGATGCCCCTGAGTCGATTTCTCCTCCCAAGGACTCATTCGCTCCACCTAGTTATAGTGGACCTCTCACTCTAGATAATCCCATGGAACCTATTTGTCACCCCCCCAAGGGTGTTTTATGTAAGACAACACACAACCCTTCTGCTAGGGTTTTTCAACGTTATAGTATTTTTGAATATATTTCCCAGGCACCGTGTGCCATGTCTGCCTTGGAGGTCTTGCAAATATGTACACAACAACTCAAAGCCTCATTGTCTGTCATTGTGGAGTTGACCCATCTGATTCTAGTTTCATCACATTTTATGCTGAGAAAACCACTCCTCGTCTTTCCCATCATATTTATTTCCAAATTACAGTGCGTTTTTCCTAGAAGAATATCCATTGTACTCTGGTAGATGAAGGCTCTTCCACCTATGTCATGTCCATATCCTGTTGGAAATATATTGGCTCTCTAGCTCTTGCCAATTATAATACCACTCTCCAAGCATTTGATGGTCATAATTTCCTTCCTAAGGGGGTCCTCCCACATTTTTCCATCAAGTTAGGAGGTAAACGATACATGTCAATATTGGAGTTGTCGACACTCCTTTAGATTATAACCAACTCCTTAGCCATAGCTGGTTTTATGCCATATATACAGTGGTCTCATTTGTATTTCATGTCCTTTTCTTTCCTCATGAAGGAAATATCATCACCATTGACCATCTTGACTATTGCATTCCATCGACCCAAATTTCTACTAATACCAGAAACACTCTACCACTTGTGGGGGACCATCCTGGTTAGTTTCATAGTGTTGGCATGAGACTTTTCAAAAGTTCCACTCTTATGTGGATTTTTCCTCAAATCCATCCATCCAACTCTCCCTCATCTCCTACCACTACTCCTATGTATATGATCTCTTCTAGTGTAGAAAATCTACCAATGAGATTAAATATGATTTTATAGTGTACTAAAACATGAAACTGAATCCTTCCTACAATTTGCATAAACAAAACACTATCACACAATCACATATAAGAAAGAGAAAGAAATTATCAATCACATAACACAAGATGTATATAGGGAAATAAACTTCTCAAAACCACCTCTATCTCTATATTTCATATGGTCAATATCATGAAACAATACAATGCTTTATCACACTAGAGAAAATTCCTGCACTTTGCTGACTGTCTCACTTCGATGCTGCTCAAAGATGGCTTGCAATCTAAGAAAAATCGGTCAAGTATTTAACCTTTTTTTTGCCATTTCTTGCCCAACCTTCCTTACACATTCTTGGGCTAATTGAGCCCCTATTAATTAGGAAATTCTCAATTAATGACTGCACAATCCTTCTAGGCCTTCCTGATGACCTCATGCATGACCTGTACAATTTTATAATAGTACAACTGATAGATCTCTTCCCTTTAACCTCAGTCTCAATTGGGCCTTCATTATAACTAACATGAGCTATTTATAGTGAATTATCAGTTAAATGATTGATCACTACTTGTGAATTAAATTAGATATAATTCAATGGACCTATCACTAACTCCTCTCTTATTTAGAACTAGTTAACTGAATTTAACTCAATTAATTGAGTTAACTAATTAAAACTCACAAATAGCTATATATGGACCCCATAAAAATAGAAAATACCTTTTCATGCCTCCTCTTTAACCTCTAACTTGATTTTCCTAATCTAACTAAGTATTCCTAACACAGTTAACTACTACAAGTTGTGGTGAGATGAAATTACAATTTTTCTCCAATTTAATTAAGCGAAAATTAAATCAAAATCCTCATATGGTAGCAATTTCTGGTTTCCATTTTATGGATTGCATTTATGGTTGCCATTTTCACTATTTCTAATTGATAATTTCAATGATCCCTCTCAATAGGAAAGGAATTCAATCTATCCCAATATAGAACCTTTGGAATGTTTTGCATTCAAAATTTCTCTTGTGTTGTTTGCTCCTGCAACTCCTAAAACTAAATAGCCTCCAAAAAAACCTAAATCAATATAATGCATCTATCATCAGAGTATATGAATGCTATCAATTACTCCATTGTATACTAAAATATTTTCATTGTTTCTTACTCTGCATCTATGCCCTCTACACTACTTCCAACTCTAATCTACACTCCAGTATTTGACATATGTCACTCTGATTTCTGTCTTCTTGACTTCTGACTACATCAATGTAATTGATCCTTCCTGATACTATGTACCGTGGGCTCCTCATAGTTAGGTCTGATCCATGAGACAAGCCATCTCATTAGATCCTTCCCAAATTTCTTCTCTTGGGATTATATCTGCACTTCACCCCACCTCTCACATGGAGGTATGGATGCATGTGCTCCCTCTACCCATCTGGATAAAAATTCCCCCCTACTAGAGGTCTCTTCTTGAGTGGATGCCTCCACTCGATCTCCTCTATTCTTCTCAAATTGTGGCTGCTCCACAACATTTTGAGTCTGCTTCTGAGATTTCATGTTGAGAGATCATTTGTTCTCCCTCTCAACCACCAAGTGACTAACCTATGCTTTGCTCCTCAATGCTTTACATGCATCCTCGACCTCGAGAGAATACATGTTCTTGACTCTTACACTGATATGTTTTACCTATTCTGTGGTGATGTGTCTAAGAAACACCTTTATTTTTCTAAACATCACATCATAGCCATGATCTTCCAATACCACTATAGAGACAAGATTCTTCCTTAGACCTGGAACATACAAAAAATTTGTCAGTCTAAGAGGGGATTAAAACTCCTATGAAAGGTAATTGTACCTATGTCGGTCATGCTATACCTCACGTCATCTCCAAACTCTATGTTCTGCTAGAGGTCCTTCTCCTCCAAGTCACTGAAGAGATCTCTATTCCTTGTTATATGGAACGAGGCATCGATGGATAGGTACCACATGCATCCCATTATAGTGTTTCCCATGCATGAAATGGGAGTAAACTCTAGCTCTAACTATGAAGCCAATACTTCACTCGTTGCAATTGCAGGCTCCTTCTTGGTTTCCTTCTTCTGTGCACAATTTGAGGCACAATGCCTGTGCTCATGACGGTGAAAACACTTGATCTTTGACAATTCTCTCTTTCCCTCTTCACCTTTGTAATTAGTTCCCATGGTTTTCTTTCCTTTTCTGACCAATTAAAAATCATATTCTTTGTCTTTTCCAGAGGTCCCTTCTCTGGTGATCTACCTTATCTCTTCTATTACCAAGTCAGACCACAAACACTCCTAGTCTGGTAGCCTCTCCCTCCCATTCACATATTCTTGGTAACTATGCCAGCTCTTGGGAAGGCCTAAAAGAGAAAGGCTCACCAAATAATCCTCGGATACTTTCAAACCAACAATTCCAAGCTCATCTCAACATTGAGTGAAATTATTCAAGTATGTTGGTATCATCTTGCCCTCATCCATCTTGATGTTTATGAGCTTGTCTTTCAGTGACAACTTCTTGTGGTCTCTTCTATTATAAAATGAATCTGTCAAGGCCTTCCACATATCATATGGAGTCAAATTCCAATGGAACTCAAGACAATATTATCTCGAACTCACTCTAACAAGATCCTTCTTGCTTTTTCTACCTTCTTCTGCCATGCAATAAGAACTTGGGCATATGTTGCTGCGGGCTTGGGAATATTAGTATATATGAATTCCTTCAACCTGTTGTCCTCCAAAAATTCCTCCATCCTATCCTTCCATGCTATATAATTTGAATTTCCCTCAAGGGAATATTCGATTCTCAAGCCATTGAAAGACATCTTGATCTTTTGCTAGATACTGAAGAATAAATATGAAAATTTGAACCTATTAAAAAAAATACAATTTATTCTCTTATATTGTGATCCTTGGTGCTCTGATACCATGTAGAAAATCTTCCAATGAGATTCAATCTGATCTTATAATTTACTAAGACAAGATACTGAATCTTTCCTTCAATTTGCGGAAAAAAAATACGATCGCAAAATCACATATAAGCAAGAGAGATAAATTATCAATCACGCAACACAAGATGTATTCATGGAAAGAAAATTCTCAAAACCCCTCTATCTCTATATTTAATATGGTCAAGATCATGAAACAATACAATGCTTTCTCACACTAGAGAAAATTCTTGCACTTTGCTGACTGTCTCACTCCGATATTGCTCGAAATTGGCTTGCAATCTAAGCAAAATCGGTCAAGTATTTAACCTTTTTATTGCCACTACTTGCCCAAACTTCCTTACGGATTCTTGGGCTAATTAGCCCCTATTAATTAGGATATTACCAATTAATTATTGCACAATCCTTCAAGGCCTTCCCGATGACCTCATGCATGACCCTTACAATTTTCTAATAGTACAACTGATAGATCTCTTCCCTTTAACCTCAGTCTCAATTGGGTCTTCATTAAAACTGACATGAAACAACTATTTATAGTGAATTATTAGTTAACTAATTGATCACTACTTGTGAATTAAATCAGATTTAATTCATTGGACCTATTACTATCTCATCTCTCAGTTAGAACTACTTAAACAAATTTAAACTCAATTAATTGATTTAACTAATTACAACTCACAAGTAACTATATTTGTACCCCAAAAATATAGAAAATCCCTTTTCATGCCTCCTCTTTGACCTCTAACTCAAATTTTCTAAGCTAACTAAGTCTTCTGACTCAGTTAACTAATACAAGTTGTCATGAGATGAAATTACAAATTTTCTTCCAATTTTATTAAGGGAAAATTAAATCAAAAGACTCATCTGGTAGTTATTTATGGGCGCTATTTTCTGGATTTCATTTCTGGTTTCCATTTTCTCTACTTATTGTTCAAAATTTCAACATCTGGCACCTATGGACCTCATAGATCTCTTGATCTGTGAGTGGTGTCGCCTGTCCTTATAGAGGATGATCAATCTAGTGAGCACCCTCTACCACCTATTGTGGAAGATATTTCCTCTTCGGCAGTCCCTTCAGTACCTCCTTATGCTGGTCAGAAACTCCATCCCAATATGGACTATGATCAGGTTATTTTTCCGACACGATCCACCCCCCTACTTTTTCCATATGACTCCCTTGATGATGAGCCTCCCCGGTTAGTCAACTTGCAGGTCATGGATCTATCCACTGATAATCATAGGGAGGTTACACCACTTTATTCCTCTAATCTCCCTGATTTGGAACATGTAGAGCTTGACATATTAAATATTGAATCAACCCAGGGGGCATCTCCTCGACCTTCCCTGGAACTGCCACCCATGGAATGAGTCATTTATTGGGCTTTGAATACTGAAATTGGCAATGAATTTTCCAACTCCTCACTACCTGTTGACGAGCATCTTGTACCTCCATTATGTCTTGATCCTCCCTTATTTCATCAAGATAATTTTGAAAGTATGACTATTTTATATTGGCCCTAGCATGTTACACCTTTCTGGATGGGGTATTTTGACTTCATTTGGCATGGATTTAGATTGGTGAACCATATGCTTGTTATTCCCATAAGTTCATGTATAACAACCCTTGGTCCATGCCTGAATGTGGGAACACTTTAGCGTGACCTATAAGACTGAGTTATGCCTGTACATACTATACATAAGAGTGCGACTCTTTATCCCCTGTTTGGTTTAGTGTGTCATGCGAGTATCTATCATGCCTAATTAACTTGGTGTTTTACCCTTTCCTGAGGAACTGCTACGTTGAGTGGTCTTATTATCTAGCCTCATGTCCACATTATGTCATGAGAAGTTTCACCATTAGCAGAACTAGTTGCTTCTCTTTATACCACTCATTCCTCCAGGAGGAGTTTTCTTTAAGTTATTTTCAGACTCCTTAACTTAGAAAAGATTGTCAAGTGAAGTTCTCTAGTTCATGATCATAAAAGTACCTAAAGTGTCATCTACCCAGTATAATTTTAACCCTTTTCTAAACTGGGATAGACTAGTTACGAAAATGGAATACCCTAGTCTACAATGTCTAGGAGGTTCCCCCTTGTATAATTTTATCTCTTTTTTGGGATTAGGTGACAACTTTACGAAAAAATAACTAATAAAAAGAGAAGGGAGGGAAAATCTATCTTTATTTTTCATCCATTGGAAACCTCAGTTACATCTCCCTTGAACGCGACAATTGTTTGTTTCATTATTTTACAGTTGGTTTTTAGCTTGCCTAGGAGCCGTACCATCCCTATGATTCTCTTTACTCTAACTAGTTACTCTTCCAGTCATATGGAGCGTGCCTCAATGCCTCTTGCATCGTTGCATGATATCACATGGTGCTCATTAGTTATGTTTCTAGGTCACTCTTGTGTTGTGCCACTACATGTTCAAGGGAAGTATCTACTTCTGTCGACCATCTATAGTAGTCTGTTTACCTTTTTGAGTTAGCCATCGCTATGTCAGTTTTACTTCATCGCTTCACGACTTCATCCATACACTACACCGTCCTGGTTTGTTCCATGTCAATTGATGAGGGATACATTAAGGCCCTCCTTCGATGGATTTTCTCTTGCCCACTTCAGTTCATTATCCATAAGCTTGATCCAGGAACTGGTAGTACCTTGGAGCTTGCAGACCTCAGTGGAAGGCTTCCTCACGATCAATAGTGGGTTTACATCACTGGCTCCTGATTGGTCCAGTTCACTGGTGTTTAGCATCAACTCATTTATTCACTCTTAGTGGAATTTAGTAGGTACCTTGGGATCCATTTTCCTCATTGGTGGATTCCCTCAAATCTATTACTGGTTTACCTCATTGGATGGTAATCATGTGGTTTCTACCATTTCTCGACTTCAGCTCATTTATTATCATGTGTAGATTCGTACCATCGAGGCTATGTTGAAGACCCTAGGTTAGGGACATCTCATTCTTATATGCCACCCTTCCCAGGTTCCGTTGGAGTTATGTATCATTTATGTACTTTGAGGGATCTCTGGGACACTTCTCTATATGTCATGTGTCCATAGTTCTACTGATGTATACTATGACATAGATCCATAATTTTTTTTTAATGGCTATGAGCCTTCCATTGAGTCACATGGATCCACTTTGTATGTCTATCGTGGCCATTAATTAGTCCTTTATACCATGGATCTGAAGTGCATATTTGGTGGCCATGTTCAGTATTTTCTTATGACCGAGCATGGGTATGCTTGACTTAGGGATTTTATCTTCACAACTGAGACTTTTACTTTAGTGTTTTCTGATCCATGCTCCTATATATGTTTCCCCACTTCCACTAGGACCTTCGATTGTTATTATAATGTATTTCGACCATCAACTACTCGTTATAACCTCATAAATTAGGGGGCATATTTTATAACCCTATTTACCGCTCCATTATAGTGAGAGAATCCCAATATCAAATTACCTCAGTTTTTTTGCTAAAATGCATCCCTTTTCACCTTTTATTTTACATATGTGAGATTTATCCCATGATAAAACGGTCAAAGTAAATAATTGAGAAATTTATCATAATTATTTTTCCAAAATATTACAATATGAGATAATAATTATTTCATAATTGATATAATTGAGAAAAATCTCATAATTATGAAAAAGGTCTCTAGAGTTTCCCATTCTCTAGGAGGTTACCTCGATTAGTCATTGATTCAAGTTGTCTAGGAGTCATCCATTATAAGTTTCTCTAACTTCTCATCATCCTGAGTGTCTACATTCATCCTTCAGGGAACTATCATTCATATATTTATACTGGATCATTTGAGAGGGTCAGGATGGTCGTAATTTGAGATTCTAAGAGACCCATGATGCTGCTAATATTTTGACACCCTATTGCTATCTTTCCATTATCTTGAGATATTATGAGGTCTCATGCTATAGGAGAGTGCTCTTCATACTCTTATCTAGTGGGGAAACTCTGCCAGATCATGGAGAGGAGAAGATGGAACTGAGGTATTGAATAATTATACTATTTTAATGAAGATATATGCTGCTGAGATCTTGACACCCTATTTCTATATTTCCATTATATTGAGATCTTGTGAGGTCTCATGCTATAGAAGAGTGATATTCATACTCTTATCTGGTGGGGAAACTCTACCAGATCGTGCAGAGGAGAATATGGAACTGATGTATTGAAACATTATACTATGTTAATGAAGATATTTGTTTCCTCTCGTATATGATTTTGTTTAAGATATTGCAATTGTTTTATGTTGTTGTTTATCTAACGATATTCCGCAGAATATACCTTATTTTATTTGTATGTTTGTGATTGTGTGTATGTATTTATATTAGAATGAGATGGGATAGATCACTTGTGTGGAAGTGCAAGAGGTCTGCATCGAACTCAAGATCCATCCTCGACCTCCGAGGAGGAAAGGTAGTATCTTCTTCTTCATAGAATTAAACAATTGCATTTCTGCTTGTGAATCATGAAGGATTGGAAATATAAGATTTCATATTTATTTTTCTTTATCTATCTAGTGATCTATCAGACACTAGATCATGGAGAAAAAAACTCCTTACAGTTTTCTATGCAACAGTAATCATCAATCATATTCCCAAACCTTATTGGCTCTAACTCGCAATTTTCAATTGGAGGAAAAGGACTCGTCTATTGATAAAATACAAGGGATTCACAGGGTTTGGAATGACTTATTAACATGGAATGGTGTGAATTTACGATTTTTCTATTGATGAACCATAAAATTTAACCATAAAATAAATGCAACTCCCTAAAATAAATTTATGAATATTTAAACCACAAACAATACAATTTAACTTATTAATGAATTCATGCAATTAAATTACACAATTTTAGCCATTATATATGCTCTGAATATTTTCATATGGAAATCGTAAGCAATGAAAAATAAATTTAGAATTAACTTAGGGTAGGAACCCTTACTGGAAGAATGATATGTCAGGACTTGATCGAATAAGATTAGGTCTAGGAGATAAACCTATATTAGGGTGTCTATGTGATAATTCATCAAAGTGTAAGGTTGTATATGTAGATTAGGCATAAAGAGAGAAGGAAAGGATGTGGTTGAGTGATATAAATAAGCAGGGATGGGAAAGGAAAATTGATTCAACACTTGGAAAACAAAAAAGTTGATGATTATAAATGGTGTGCGCTACTTACCTAGAGGTCACAATTGAACTAGATATCCAAAGGAGAGGTTCACTCGCTCAATAAAAAAGGTATAATACTGAAATGAAATGGGGAAGAAACTTTAGTATATAAGGGATGACATGTGTGTGGGAGGTTGCAGATTAGAGGTGCATGCTATCTTTATCACATGAACTATATATAGTCACAATCATAGGTTGCACTTCTAGAGAAAAATGAAAAGTCACCGTAAACCAAAAACATGATTTGCGACTAAAGGGAGATGAGCTACTTGGTAAAAGTCACAAGTCACACTTTCAAAGGCTAGAGGGACTATCACTACAAATTTTGATTGTGACTTGTGACTAAGGCAACAAATCAAATGTTGTAAAAATTAAAGGCTAGACTCATTATGATGAAATGAAACCATAGCTTAGTTAAGGGGTACTCAAAGCCTAAGAAACCCTAGGAAATGGTTGAAAATAAGTTGAATAAAGGGGGTCTCCAAATTTTTAAATGGTAAAAAAATTGGGGTTGTTGTAGCAACTATAACACCTTCATGCCCAAGATATAAAGGGTATTTAAAAAAAAATCATCTAAGGTAAATTTTCGAGGGGAGAGAGTTAGTTGAGGGTATGAGAGTTTTTTTTTTGTGTGGTATACCTTTAAATATTCTTTTATTTTCAAAATGTGTTTTTTAAATTATTTTTTTTGAATGAGTTTTATTGTAATAGTATTATACTTTCCAGTTATGGTTTCAAAAATGTTGCAATTTTAAGTCCCCAGTAAGGGTGGAGTGTTATTGGTATTTGGTTGTAGGGGTATCATTTTTCATGTCTATGGTTTCAAAAAAGTTGCAATTTTGATTCTAGAAAAGGGGGTGTGTGCTATTATTGTTTTCACTTTTGAATTTGGGAATTTAATTTAGGGTTTTTTTAGATAATTATGTAATTGTTAAGGACATGGTTTCAAAAAGGCTATGGTTTTGACTTAAAAAAAGAAGAAGTGAGTGATATTATTAACAAATTTTTTTCATTTAGTGGATAATTTTAAGGTTTATGTTGGCAACATTATGAGTTTGTTAAGACCATAGTTATAAAAGGTGGTAATTTCAACCCATTTTCAAAATGGGGGTTAAGTTTGGTATTTTTGACTTTAAAATATGAATTTTTCAAGCTAGAGTTTTTGTTTTGAGGTCATATTTATTTCCAAATTAGTAACTATATTCATAGTGCTTAAAAGGTCAAATTTTGAAATCATGCTAGCTACCCACTATTATTTTATGAGGTATTGGCATTAGATGTACTTGTCACTCCACTTGGCATGGATAGGGAATGAGTGTCAGATAATTTTGAAGGAAAATGATAGATAGAGATAGAAGGGGGAGATCCCTAAACATGTTGAGGTATACTTAATTTATATGTGGTATATGTGGTATTTTTAATTTACCCTTGAGTTTCTCCTGTTGAATTTATTATTCTAGCATTCTTATTTTCAACTTGCTCCTATTTCTCATCCTCTATTTTCCTTTTATTCTCTTGAGTAGCTTCTACAATTATTTTTTCTTCTTCCACCTATTTATTTTTTAGTAGATCCTTTTTTAGATCTTAATATTCCTCTACTCTTTTAGAAAATCCCTTTAAAATCCTCTTATCTTCTTGTTATTATTGATCAAATTCTTCCACAACTCTCTTCTCTTCCTTTACTTTGTGCACATATTCTTTTTAGTTTATTCAAATTTTCATTTTTTTTTTACATGTGCCAAATCTTTTTGGTATTTTTCTAGTGTGTTTTGGTGCCAGGAAGGGGTATGTGAATTGGGGTATTTGGGAGGTAATACTTGGACTAGGACCTTCCTCTTCTTCTGATATCTAGTTGTATGCATTATAAGGTAAACAAAGGTAGAAGGTAGATCCTTTTTCTTAGTTTAATTAACAAGAAAGTCAACACATAGTCCCAAACATTGGGGTCAATTTTTGAAAATTATGAGCTTGGTTATACCTTATTCATTTTTTCCTAATACTTCAATTCCTTGAAACCCATAATTTACAATATGGGCGTGGCCTTTTCATATTTTGGGGCTTTTTTCGGAGTATATTTAATGGTTTTTTCAAGGGGGAATTCCTTTTCTTGTGTTTCTCTTTCTAGATATCAGGAAGAGTGAAGTGTTTCTCCCATTGATTCTCCTTACTCTTCCTCCCCATGATCATTATCTTCATCTTCCTCAAACCTTGGGGTACTATCATATAACTCGGGGAATGTCTCATTCTTGGGTATCTAGCCATAAGGAATATTTTCAAAATCGAGGTACAATTTTTTCCTCCACCATGGCCGCATATTATTCCTATTGAAATTATATTCATGTAGCTCTTTCTTTCTCACCTCAATCAATACAATAAATTTAATTTTAGATTTAGAAAATACATCTTTATCCCTATAAAATATGTAATATTTTGGTATACTTGGCCTATCATGTCATGGTTTAGGAATTACTTCAACAATGGCTATTTTAGGATCAAAATTTACCTATAGAATGGCCTTTACCTCTAACCAAAAGTTATCGTTAGCCAATATTTTCTTTAAAGGCCTCTTTCATGATCATATTCCCATGCTTATAATCTTCCTTCTTATTTTTCATTAAAAAATGTAGGCCATACCTCTAGGGATATTTGATAGGGAAGCTCAATTTATTTAGGACAGAGAAAATTTCTTTGGAAACCCTCGTATCTAAGACAACACATGCCCCCATGAGAATGTAATAAAATATGTAGTATAGGATTCTATCTCAGGTGGTTGGGAGCATAGTTTTTTCTCCACTCTACATAGGTTCAATTCCCTCAAACGGACATGTTGGATGGTTGTGATCAGGATAGAAGAGTAGATGACCCTCAGATATAAATTCACCCCTCCAATGTGCCTTGGGATGCCTTGGCTCTGGCTAAATCATAGGTTTTTTTCTATGAGTTTGATAATGGGCTATTGGCACTAGCCTAGAGGTTATAATGGGAAGAAAGTCAACTTTTAACTTGAGCCTTGCCTAGTTTATCCCGTGAAACTATTGATTCTTATAGGTATTAAAAATAAAAAATAAAAATACAATGGGATAAAATATATGACTCTTATTATTGGACTCCAAAAAATAGATTTCATCAATCTTGACTAGTTGTGTTACATAATATAGTACACAAACTCTTGGGGTAAGGATTTGAGGAAGATTGCAGTGATATATCTCAACCCCATACATACTTATTATTAGGAAATAATCTCCTAAAAACTAATCACCTTTTCTATAAATATCTCCTCAAACAAGTATAGTTTGATATTATCAAGCAACTTTTGAGGCTCTCTCATTGTTATGGATAAGGCAATTGTGATTATGAGCTCATTAATGTATTTTAAATTGGAACACTTGGCTCACCATTTTTCACTCATTGTATGTAGTCAACATACATAGTGCATTGTCCATATTTGATTATAGCAGTCATAGGTGGGACAAGTTGTGGCATCGATAAAAAAATAAACAAGTAAAATAGGTAGGATGGGTAGTGAAAAATCTTATCATTTTGGAAATTGGCCAATTGCGTCTTATGTTAATGGCCAAGTTTTCTACATAGTTGAATGTGGGATTTTTTCAACCATGGAATAGGTTGAATATGTATATCATGCTCTCAGTTCATTGTAGAGTTCTGTCATCCATTCATTGGATCAAGGTAAACATAGAGAGCGATCCACAAATCCACTTAGGAATTTCAATGATTCCTTGGTTACATGAAATATTCTTAAGTGTATATTCTCTCTACGCAAAAATCATGCTCATATATATATTTCTCTACACTTCTAAAGAAAAAATTTAATTCTTATGGAGGTCTCCAACATAGTGGAAATGGACTAGGGAGGGGTTAACTTTGAAAATATTTGTTTAATTGTCAATGGACATAACAAATGAGGTGGATGGGTTGTATTTCTTGGTGCATAGGTCAACAAATTATAGAAACCAATATGCTATGGAACTATATGCTAGAGAAAATCAAAAGTCAAATAAGGCATTCCCTTTACCACCTACATGAAGTGGCCATAGTTCCCCCTAATTAGTTGATGGGGGTTGGAAGAGCTAAGAGTAGGGGTGGCTACTTTTCAAGACTCATATTTGAAAGGTGGAGATTTATAGGAAGATATGTTGCATTTATTTGAGCTACAATTCATGGAACGGGAGAAGGATTCTCTATATGCAATATTTAAAGCTCTCATTATGAATGGGTTTATAGATGATTCAAATGGGATAATAAATTTAGAAAAATTACCTATTCAATGATATATAAATTCTTATACAGGAATAAAATAGGTAATATGTATAGAAATTATCTAATTCAACTAATGATAGCACTCAATTTTCTCATAAAAGTGGTGGCTCAAATGTGGTCGATAGTTGTTGTTATTGTTGAAAATGGAAAAAAGTGGTATTTGGCTTGTCAATCTGAGGGTCATTTCATATGATGATTTGAACATAGAATTGTGGCGGAAAGGGAGTATTTTTTGAATTTACTTGCAATATGCAAGCCTTAATTATGCTTCATAAATGGAAATATTTCACTTGCATCATGTTTTTGGATTGCGTGGTGCAACACGTGGAAAGTTGTAATAGGTGAGGGAGATTCAGTGTTTGGGAACCAATGGAATATCTGCTAACATGGAGGTACTATATCTCCCTATGGAATACCCTTCCAGTTTTTTGGGTGTTATTACCTTTAACATTGTGGGGCCTATGGGTAATTCATGTGAGATTTTGATGGAATCTAGGTTGTTCTAGAATTTTATTTTACATGATTGTCAGTTATGCATACCTTTGGTTACGAGATTTGGATTGATGATATTATTAAATGGAGTTGAGATCATAAATTCACTACATTTACATCCTTACTATCTTGTAGTGGAGACTACTCCATTGAAGAGATCTCGACCTCAAATTTCCCTCAGGGGGCTAAGATCACTCATTGATGGTGAATGAAAATATTTGGTGGTGTCATCTATCTTTTCCTCACGATACAATGTTACTTCTAAATATAATGTACCTAGAGAAATATTCATTGTCTACTACGATTGCAATCCTTTTAATATTTACTAAGCCTTAGCCTTACTGTAGACCGTGAGCCCTAGATATAAATGTTGCAGACTTAATCTAGGTTGTAAAAAAAAATTTCCTTTAGAAAAATCATCAGTCATAATGGGATATAAACCATTGATCAATTTTATTTGGGTTAAGATCAATCATTCACGACATTTATAACACTTTCCTCCTACAATTGAGTATCGTCCCATTTAGTAGCATTCACTAAATCTTGCCCATTTACAGTGATTTGACACTTTGACCCTTGACTGATCCCATCTCCCATGATATATTTGACTTGGTGTGGTGCATATCTTTTATTCATGGCCTTTTTCATGTTATCATTCTAATCAAGCCTTTTCTTGTAGAAGCATCCCTATGTCAAATGTGGATTATGTGTATCCAATATGCATGGAGAAAAGTCAACTACTAACTTTGCTCCATGTCAATTAGATGCCAGATTTTGCAATCCACATAAGCTCGACCCTCTTGTAGTGGTATAGTAACCATTGATTTAATATCATCGAAAGAAACCTAAACCATCAACGATATTTAGGTCCTTACTAGAATCATAGATAAGGTGTTTTTGTCAAATTTACTTAGTAGGAATTCACAAGGAGGCTAACAATTTCTTTGTGGGTCTGCTTACCTTGGGTGATTTTAAGGGGAATTTGAGGAATTTAGGGAAGGTAGGGGAATACGAATCTGTTGGAAAATGTAGTATGACAACTTATTACTTTCAGTTTTACTTAAACTTAATAATTTCTTGCGAACTTTATTATTATTCTTGTGTTTTACTTATTTGATATTTTCATCAAAAAATATCAAGAGAAAAACAATAAATATAGTGACACAAAAGGTAGGCTCCAAGCCAAGGAAGAACCCCTCCAAGGTGAAAACCCATAAAATATTCTCATCTTATATAATCTGCCTCAAATGAGACAACCAAGACCCAAATCCTAGATCAAAACCTACTCCGAGCAACAAGTCATCCCTTCAAGATGAGCTTCCAATAGGTCAAAGTCAAATAAAAAAAACCAAATACAAAACCTTCCAAAACTGCAACAAACTCATAATTTCATCCTCCCAACTACAAAATTTTGGACCTATAGCTACACAAATTCAGAATTTTGGCCCCTACAACTTCAACCGTTGCAACACCTCTGCAACTTTGCACATGTGAGAGAAAACTGGGGAAAAAAATTGATAATCTTTTCTTATAGTTTTTGCTTCCTTCTTCCTCAATTTCACACTTCAGATTGAAATCTTCTATTGTAGATGAAATTGGTGAGATAATGAGATCAAAATTCTTCTATTTATGTGATTTTAGGTGGGTTGAATGCCCCACTTTAGGACAACTTGTCCTCATATAAGGCCAAATTGTTCTAGGAGGCTTCTAGGGATTTCTAGACTAAAAAATAATTCTTTTTACAAGATACATTTTTCTTAGAAGAGTCTTATAAACTTGATGTTGACTCTCTTCACTCATGACAATATACCCTATGAATTAACAAACTATAAAAGCATGAATACCATGATTTTACCTAGAATACCATTAATACTGAGAATGAAAACCATGCTCTAAAAATAATAATTTTTTCTTTTCTTCTTTTGTTTGTTACATAAGATACATATTGAAATTAGTACAATAACAATTATGAAGATCAAAACTAGTTGCATTTCCAACACTCCTTATTAACTAGGGAGATGTTCATAATTGAACAACTAATACAACATCATTATGAAGAGTTCTCATGAGAAGTGTCAAATTGATATGCCAACTGTAAGCATCATAATTATGACCAACACTGTCTCTGGACTAATTAGACAATCTCTACTACATTCAAGAGCATTATGCTAGGAGGCTTTACATGTGATACCATACTACCACTACAAGTCACATAGCCCATATGGATGTTCACAAGGTATTCTATTTTAGGTATTCATATCTTGGATTCCTATTCCTGAATCCTCAAGGAATACCGATCCTCTTAGATTAATATTATCTTCGATACTTGTCCCATCCTCAAAGAGTATCAATACATTTCCTTTCTTGAATTATTTATCCTTAATCAAACCACACATTCTTATACAACCCTTCACAATTCTCTCTTTACGACCTTTACCTAGTCTTACTATAAGAGAATACATACTTGATGTCCAACATCACTCCCACTAAACTAAGAGGATATACCTATTCTCCTTTTCATTAGAGAATAGGTCCTTTATCATTTTTAAAGAGACTTTATTTTCTCCCTCTCAAAATCAAAGGAGATTCTCGACTTCTTTCAAAATTTAAGGCCAACACCACAAGCCTTATAAATTATTTTTCAAAAGAGTACCAACTACTTGTTCTTCATAGCTACATGGATCCCTCTTTTATTTATATCTCTTGTATATAAATTGCCTCCTTCCAATGTATCATGGAGCTCTCTTCTCTCTTCAATCTTGTGACAAGATCCAGGTCATTTCTTTTGCACATAACTTTCATCTTGTCATCATGGATGAAGGAATAATATTGAGCCTTTCAAAACTTCAATATAATTATAGTTTTTGTATGAAAGTGTTCTCCCTTGTTGACCCTCAAGTTATATTCTTGCACTGCTATCTTTCATTCCCAAGATAAATACATATTAACTTCATAATTTATTGGCTTCATCTGTTGAGCTTGCCTCAACACTCTTCATGTCTTCCTACAATATTCTTCCAAGTAGAAAAACAATATGTTAAGCAAATAAGAAACAAAAATTAAAATTAGACTTACCTCATCATGATGAAATTCTAATCCAATCAACATCCTCATTATCCATCTCCATATGAATCTTCCTTCATGCATCAAAGTTCCCAAGGATTGAACTTAATTACCAAGTTAGAACTTTTCTTACAAAGATTATACTAGATGTTAATCATTATTCTAGATAATCTTAAGAAGGTCTTAATTCTTTATTTATCCTTGCGTAAGTCAAATCCTTCCCTTTTAAACATCATATAACCATACAAAGAAAGTTACAAGATTCTGTACATATGAATATTATTCAAGAGTTACTTTCAATATGCATTCCTATGTTCTTTATGCCATCATCTAGCTATATATCTCATAATGAACTTGCAACTTGAACCATTTCATTCCTTCATCCCTTTAAAAGTATTGTTTCCATATTACATGGAATGTATAGTAACCTTTTCATAATGATTTTTTAAATAACCTTCCAAAGTGATGGCACAAAATCATGTTGATCCACTTTATCAAGATGAATGCCTCTAACATAATGTTAGATAATGCTTGGATGAACAATATGTAAAATGGTCTATCTATCTATCTTTAAAGAGTAGATGATTTCTACAAAGAAACTTCACCAAGTAGACTCTAAGTATGATACTTTCACATGATTTTCTTTATGATGCTATACAAAATAAAGAATATTATAGATTAAACAACAATGCATACTATTCTAAAGGAAATACCAATCTTCATAAAGAACCCATCAGACAAGGTGCCTTCTTCAATAGTAAATATCTTTCACATTTTTTTTCTTCAACTTCTTCTCAAGATATCCCATTTCTTCAGCTATGTATCCTCAATTATTTTCTTTATTTTGTTGTTTTTTAAGATAAGGAAGCCCCTGTTAAAGTGTCCATACTCATTGCACTTAAAGCATTGAACATTGGACATATATTTCTTCTTGGACTTCCCAAACTTTCCTTTCTTCAACTTTTTTATTCTAGAAATAAAGGCTCGAGAATGTTTCTATGATCTAATATCATCCTTTGCCTTGATCCTTTTTTTTACAAGATGCATTGAGCCCAAAAATCATCAAAAGGATTTGAATATTTCTTAGAGTAGATGCTTGTTGCAAATCTGCTCCATTCTGGTGGTAATTCATTTAGTAAAAAAATAGAAATTTATGAATCAGAAATTTGTTTCTCCAAGCCCTTGCAAGTGATCTCTTAATTGAGAGATATTCATTATAAAATATACCACGTACTCATACTTTGAATTTTTCATTATATATATCGTACTTCTGAAATACACCTATGAGCCTTGGTATTGAAACAAGAATGTTGCGTCAACTCCCAAGGCTACCAACTTAAATTATCAACCCAAGGTTCATAAACAATTAAGAGTGTTCGACACTATATGTGCAGCAAAAACCTTCCTCTTATTGGTCTGAATCCCTTTGATGCAAGTGAAAGAAGTAAATGAAACATATTAAAATAAGCAAATATCTAGGTATGTCGCCAATACTAAGTTTCAAAAAGGTAAATAACAATAAGAAAATCTATTCTACTTTTTTTTTAAAGTAAATATAGACTAATTGTAGAAATCAACATTCAAGAAGCAAGTAATGTAAGAGATAAATGGTGACCTAACCAAGCCACAACTCAAAAAAAGTGGCCTCAGAGAATTCATAGGCTATAAATATGCTTCTACCATGATTTTGGAGTGAATTTGGGCAAGGAGGACCTTGAAAACAAATTGTTACATGATTATTATTTCTCGAGTTAAATTACTGAATGCTCAAGAAAATAAAAGGAAAATGAGAAGGGAGTTTTATTTTACTAATTATGATGTCCTAGGACTCTAATCCAAGTGGAATCACTCAAAAATATCCTTGTTAACATGTGCTAAAAAATAACACAAAATTACTGCTCTAAAAACCGCAAATTCAAGAATTAGTGAGATAGTTAACTTATCAAATGCTTAACCTAATATGGTGCAAATTATATGGGGATTTTTTTTGTTACATAAATTTTTTTTAGGAATCAATTTAAGTGGAATCAATTAAAAAGAGCCTCATTAACATGTGCTAAAAAATAGAAGAAAATTACTACTAGAAACAAAAAATTTCAAAGCAATGAAGTAGTAAGATGATCTAAGTCCCAAATGCCTAGGCTAATAAACTACAAATTTTGTGGGGTCAATTTTGCTATTAGGTTGGATTTTTTAAACTAAAATACAAGTGTAATAAACTTGAAATAATCTCATTAATACATGCTAAAAATTATCATAAAATTACTACTATTTTTCTTCAGGATACTTCTGGAAATTCCAAAATTGTGAACTAGTAAACCCATCCAAGTAGATCAATCATGTATATTACTTTGAGAGGTTGTTTTAAATATGAAACATTATTTTTAATTAATAAATAACTTGAAAAACAAATCAATTCAATAATTTAACCAATATAACCTACAACAAATGAAAAATGAACACTAAATGCAGAAATAGGAAAAACAAGAATAGAAGATGCATATGAATAAGAAGTGAAAAGAAGAAAAATAAATTATACTATAGGGCTTTGATGCTCCTGGGATGGCCAAGACCAAGGATACTCATATTAATATGAAGGAAACCAAGCTTTAGAAACTAAAAATGACAATAAACTTCATTATTTGAATTAATCCAAATACATCCTTGCTCGAAATAAAAGTAGAGCTACTAAATAACACTTTTTCTCCACAATAAGACTAAGAAATACATGCCTATAGAGGAAAATTAGAATTGGTAGTTATAAAATAGATGGGGAATCATTCACCTTGAAATGAAGAAAAATTTCCCTCCAAAACCCCTCAGAAATTGGATTTGGTTCCCAATTGTAAGAATATTCGTTTAATGACATGGAACACATTCTTAGATTTTCTCAATCAATGGAGATACAAAGTTTGTCAATGATTTCATAATATTTAATTAATTTATTTATTCATCCTGTAGAAGGGATCTAGTCCCTAAATGATCTCATCCTCCAAATATTCATAATCTGTTTAATATTCTACAAAAATAAATAATATTAGGCACATAATATGCATTTATCTCGAAACCTTCCTAATGAACATACTAAAGCTAAAAATATGTCATCCAATGCAGAAAGAGAGGTTTAATCTGCTGAGCGATGGTCATATGGGCCTTAATTTGTATATAATTTGGACGCCCATAATACCCCCATACTAAAAGTGTTTCTCATCCTATGAGCAACTTAGTAACCTACCTGTGCCTCATTCATGGTCTTGGTGACCTCCTTAACATCCCAAGCTACCTCAGAAGGAATTTTGGCACATCTTCTCTTGATACAACTTCTTATTCTTCTTCACTAGCCTCTTTTTTTTTATTCTCTATCTTCTTCTTCTATATATCCATCCTTTCATCAAGTTCTAATTAAACTTGTGCTTGTTTCCTAAGAAAAGTCTCCCTGTTTATGCCCATAAAGTTTTCCCATGGTAAAAAATTTTGACCATTCTCCACAACATATATGATAATTGGCATAATTGATGAGTATGTGGAATCTCTTCAATTGAAATCACCCCCACATGTTTTCCACTGTGCTTTTCCAAACTTTGGCAAACCAATACTCCCATTTTTCTTCTAGTTTTAGAGATTTTATGAGAAATTAGGGTTTTAGAACATGCACAAAAGAGAATTTTATTCATACTAGTTAGAGGAAGGAAAACTACAGACTAAACTAAAAAAAATCCCATTTCATTTCTTATCTTAAATCAAAAGAAACATTCATATTCATATTTTTTTATTCCCAAACTGCTATCAAAATTTTGTTACAAGGTGCACTGTTAAAGGAATTGTTAGAAAATAACTAACAGAGCTATGAAACAAATAAAATATCGTGGAAAGACAAATAAAGAAACACATAAAAAAGGAGAGACACACATATACATGGTTAATCCAATTGGGGCTACATCCACAGAAAAAAAATCCAGTCCTCTCTTTTATATTATCCAGTAAAATGAACAGATACAATGTACAACATATCTGCTATAATTTCCTCTTCACTCTCACACAATCGCCTCTCTTTCTTGCTGAGAATAATAAAACACAACCAAAATAAAATTACATCATATAAAGGGAGGGTTTCCTTTTAATGAAAAATTCCCTAAATTAACATAACTTCTTTCATCAGATCATTCACCTAATTAATGACCTAGATTGACTACAAAATTACAATATTTTTCAAGGTGAACTTTCATCTAGTTTTAGCTTTGGGGGTTCTTCCTCCAAACCCTTGCTGGGGGCCTGTGAGCCCTTGAACCCCTGCCGGGGAATCTATATCCCCTAGAAACCCCAGGAAAGGTGGGGGGAGGGAACCCTCTTCCCCCCCCCCCCCTTCGGACCCCCGTTCAGGGGAAAAGTACCCACTGTACCCCCTCATATGGAGGGGTGTATTGTCTTCCTGGGGTATACACCCAACTAAAAAAATACCTCTGAATAAGGAATATAATAAAGCTCTACACCCAGTAAGAATGAGAGGTTTTGCAAGTTTATTATCCATATACGGAAGAGAAAAATGTGTACTTACCCTTCTCTTGGATGTATTTCTTCAAATATAGGTTTTTGTGGATGGGGTTGTTAAAAATATGACTCTTTTATAACTTTTTGGACTTTCCTGTAGCAGATTGTCTTATCATATATCAGAATATCTAAATCCTATAGTAGGCTATTCTTATCCGTTATAATCCTGCAACAATGCTTTGTAGGACCTGTGGCCCCTCTATAATGGTCTATGATAGTAATAGCTCAGGTAGCTTGTCCTCCAACACTGGTGGTAGGACTCCTTAGCTTAGAACGAAATTTTTTTACGTGCCACATGAGGCTCTAGCTTTCTTAAGTTATTGGTGGTTTGGTAGGAGATAAAACAAAATTGCATGTTAATCTCAATACAAGTTCATCTTTCTATTATAATTCTCATATTCACAAGAGAAGAATTTTTGAAAGAATTCACAATTTTTTTAGTTTGTAATAGGTGAGGAGGATCAGGTATTTACCCCTTCCTTGCAGAATCTTTAAAAATTATATGGTTTTGTGGCCAATAATGCTCAGATTGTGCTCCTTTGCATCTCTCAACATAATCCTGTAGCACTGTCTACAATACTGTAGCAACAATTTGCAATTTTGTAACAATTTCATCCAATCCTTTGACACATGTTGTTCAACTTTGTAGCTTCTCTGTAGCACCCTTGGTCATTTCTAGATCAAATCTCGATGTCTTAACGAGCCTCTCTTACCATTTTAGGAATGAATTCTTAGTACAAATTATATTTGGGCTTGTCTTTTTATTTCTTTTTTGGCTTGGTGGTGGGCTCAACTTGTTGTATTGGATGGCCCCTGCCTACCAACTTCATAAATTCTCAAACCCGTTGGCCTAATCCTTGAAATTACCATCCTTATTTTTGTCATTTTCCCCATGTTGCACGGGAGAGGAAGCTAAATTCACTTAATTGTTCAAGGGTGGTCGAGACTGTTGGCCACCTTTAGCCTACAAAACCTTCTCTCTTTTGTGCTAACAATAAATTTTTAACCACAATATGCTCAAGAGGAAAGGTGAAGAAAAATTCATTAGTATGCCTACCTAATGATCTCTGGTTTCTTAGATGTGTGCATGTTACTTTAGAAATGGTGGTTGATCTACTAACTATTTGAAGGTGCCATTTTACATGATAGTTGCTTCATGCTCTGGCCCTGCTTTGAAAATAATATTTGTGTAGATATTTTCTAATAAGTGTTTGACTAATAGGTGTCGATATGTGACTATTGGAGATGAAAAATTACCCTGTAGCATCTCAGAATTGTGTGGCTTCCAAAGATCACAAATATGACCCTTCAATACTTCAGTATATCTAAGTATTCATTTTGGTGTTGTCAAGTGTTTATGATTGTGGTTCTGTAGGGTTTGTGTAGGCTACTACAAGATTGGAATCTTTCCTGTAGCAGTCACACAAGCCCCTCAAAAATCAAAATACCTTCATGAAATGCATTCATAATCTCTAATAATTCATGATGAGCTCATGGACAGGGACTAGATACTTTGTAGGTGGTGAAAATTGTGGAAGAATGGGTGAAAATGGGTTTGTTCATGGAAAAATACGATTTTTTGGTTGGAGAAGTGGCTAAATGGTGTGGAGGATGAATGATGGTGGTGTGGTAGACTTATTTTTTCATTCCCCCAAATAAAATTTAATATCTAACCCCTCTCTCTATGTCAATCACAATCCTGTAGAAAATTTTGACAATCTTGTAGCAATACATGACAATTTTGTAGCAAACTTGTTTTATCCATATCTATCAAATGGTAGATTGGATTCACTTGAAATTTTTTGACCATGTTTCCATCATTCTTATGAATCTCCTCATAAAACTCTTCTCCAATGGATGCAAAAGTATTGAGAAAAAAAATAAAAAATAGTTGTAGGTGATGGAAGTCGATTTTTGAAAAAATATGCACTTGAATTTGCTAAAATTTCTTGAACATGTTACCATAATACATATACATTTCCACAAGTAACAAATTTTCCAGTGGATGCATAGTATTCAATATATGGTAAAAAAATTCATGTCATTTGTTTTTTCTTCAATCTTGTAATAACACATAACTTACCTATAGAAGCAATAGGACAACAGGGAAAATGAATGGGAAAGGCATGGGAATGATGGGTGAATGTTCAAAATGGATGAGGGTGATGAATTGACATGGTCTTTGTTCCATTGGAGCATCTAGGAAAAGGCAGTGAAAACCCAAGTTTGAATTCCTTTGACTAGACTTTTGATCACTTTTTTCTTATGGTGCTGAATTTTTCATATTGCTTGTATAGGTTGGAGAGAATCTGCATTCATCAAAGAGAGTTACCTAGGAAAATTAATCCTTTTTATTTTCATTTTTTTTCTTTCTTCCTAGGCATACTAGATACCTCAATGAGGTTTTCAACCAATATGTTTTCCTAGGCATCTCAAAAAAGGTTTTAACTTAGGATCTTATGGTTTTTTTTTTTTCAAACCATTGACTGTCTCATCGAGGTTTTCAATCAGTGAGACAATCTCAGGCTCCTTAAAGCAGGTTTCACTTAAGATTTTTTTCCTCTTATTTTTTTTTAATTCCTCTATCCTACTCTACTCGAAAAAATAAAATCTCATTCAAGTATAGGAATACTTCCAATGGATCCACGTGTATTAAAGGATGACATATAAGCTCATGTGTAGGATCGAAATATATGATTTGACATGTAACTAAATATGAGAGACCAACTGATTTGACTTTGATGATTCCAAGAATTTTTTAAGAGAGTGGTACTCCTTCTTAGTGATTTTCAGGAACCAAAGTTCAATATAGCTGTGATGCCCTTGGTCCACTTTCTCGTTTGGATCATTTTGTATCCCACCTTCTTCCATGCCATTGAAATCTTCTACTATTTCCTGATTATTCCCTTGAACACATAAAGGATCTAATGATAATCATAGTAGAAATTATTCAATCTCAAGCTCCAATGATTGATCTCCATCAAATGTAGTATATAGTTATTCTAAATACTCTTCTTCTTGATGTTTTTCTTCAATGACAACAGGATAATATCACTTTTGCAATACTCTTACTGATCTAATATGTATACCATTTAGATCAAGAGGAGTTATTTGGAAGTGTTTTACCTCAAAATTTTAAGTGGGATGAGCTACTTCATTGTTTGGGTTCATAAATGGTTGTACAGGTAGTTGAGTGGGAGTGGATCTTTGATATGGATGTCGTTGAGGTTGTGGTTGTGGTGGAGGTGGATGGTATAGATAACATGGATTTGGGTGTGGAGGATATGGAGGAAAATATTTTGGATATTTTGGATTTCTCCCATAAGGTCCTTGCCAACATTATTGCCAAGATTAGTTTTGGGGCTGAGATGGCCAATGTTTCCATGGAAAGGGTGTTTTCCAAATACTTAAAGATAGTTGTGCACAAAATTGAAATTATGAATTAGGTTCTTAAATCATACTAGGTTGACTAAGATGCCATGGTATTTTTGGAGCTACATAAAAGAGTTTATTTGGTGATTGGATTGCTGCATTGTCCTCTTGGTAATCTTCCTTCAACCTTGTTAATGATGGGAAATATTTAGTAGCATGTCAGTGTTGGGTCCTACTATTGTCATACATTTTCACACCCTATTCTACTATTTTCACCATAACCTATACTACTTTACCCTTTTTGACACCTGAAATATACTCTAAATTGGATAAAATGTGTTATTTTATAGTGGAGGTAAGAATCACTAATCGAGGTGTTTTTACATATCTTTGGATAGTTTAAGTAGTTGTTAAGCGAAACTATATTTCTTGGCTTATTAATTGACATTTATTGATAGGATTCTTAAATATAGGGAAGGAATTTGAGTACAATGACATGTCATCAGTGACCCAACACTCAGTTCAACGAATACATCAAGAATCCATTCAGTACTTAGTTCGGTACTTTAATAAATACTCTAATCCATGTTTGGTACTAGTCAACCAGTCAACTGTCAACATCTTGAAGATAGATTATCTTATTTGTGAGCATGGTGTTAGTTTCCTTAGCCTAAATATAGCATCACAAATAGAGAAGTGCAGGTACAATGTGGATGAAGTGTTCCTGGGTGTTAGTGTGAATTCTAATCGCAAGCGTACAAAAAAAAAACTCACTTTAGTTGTGCATAACAAACAGTCCTAACATCAAATATCGTTGTCAATTTCCTTATATCTATTGTTAGTGATTAGAATAAATGCTACAAAAATCTAGATATATGCATTTAAAGACATTAAACATCAAATATTAAGCAAGAGTTGCTCCATGCATCCAACGAACAAGACAATAATTTTTAAAGAATTTTTTGTATTATGACACTTGGGAAAGGAATGTAGAAAGATGTTAATAGTCCCCCTCAATGGGATGGGTTATTGTATATCCTCAGCACTTCAGATCTAAGATCTCTCTCTCTTGATGGTGTAGAAAACCCAGACAAAAATGGAACTCAAGGGGAGCTCACAAGAAAAAAGTAGAAAAATATGAAAATGATGGAGGATCAAAATCAGACCAAAAGTATAGATCCAGAGTGATCTTTAGGCAACAAAAGGTAGTGAATGAATGGAAAAACCCTTCTATTTATAACAAAATATTTAGTTAGTCTAGATATTGGTGCATAATTAAAATATTATTAACCAAATATAGATCCAACTTTTATGGAATATTTTATTATTTTTGTTGTAGGGAAAAAGAATTTGAATTTGGTCAAAACCCTTTATTTGTAAATAATAAATAAATAAATGATTTATTTATTGTTTTAAGAATGTGGTTGAGTAATAATTTAAAAAATAGTGATTTATTCAATTATTTGTAAATGATTTAGTCAAATTTAAAAAGGAATATTATTTAAATAATGTTTTAAATAATTATTCCTAGAAAATAATAAGATAAATAATGATTTATCTAATTAGTTTTCTTGTTTTGGGTTAAATGTGACCAGGAATATTATTTAAATTGTGGTTTAAATAATTATCCCTTAAGGAAAATCAAACAAATAAGGATTTATTTAATTATTCCTCATGGGGTTTCTTGTTTAGACCAGAACCCACTTAATAAATTATGTATTATTAAGTTATTTTTCATAGTGAAATAAATTTTACTATGGTAAAAATGGTCTTACATGGTGTACTTCGGTCCATCTAATAGTAACAGGCTAGATGACCAAAAATTGGTGTAATAGATTTCCCCCCAGCGTTCGAGCGTTAGGAGCTAATCGTATGACCAAAGTACGTTGTATGAACTCAATCACTAGACATCGAAGGGGGAGTCAGAGAGAGATAAATATAAGGTAGAATAAAGCACGAGAGGAGAAGACCCTGAGGAGGTGAGACTTACAGGTGTGACAAGTCTATTTTATGAGTGAGTACCTGTTCTACATGAGGCGGGGGAGGCATACCTATGCCCGCTGAGATAAAAAAGTACAAATAATAATGCTTCCAGCAAACAAGGGACTGAACTATATAGTACATGCTGGCATAAACATTGGCCAAATAAAAACATGATAATGGATCCCACATACATAATGTGTCTAGGACAAAAACAAAGAATTATACAATAATATCTGAGTACATGAGATATAAGTACAACCAAAGAGGCCCTATAAAACAAGTAAGGGATCTGAAAATATGAATGATACATGCAAACTCAAAAGGCGTTGCAAATGGCTTAGGCCGTAACCATAAAATCTATGGAGTTGTATCCAAGTCTGTAGTAGAGAGGTCATCCGGGCATGTGGGGGGCTACCTAAAGGGCCACCCCCTCATGAGGCGTGGAATATCTCACACACACCTGAGAATCACTGGTACAATCTACTACATCACTGAACCATCGAGTATATAGATCTTGATCATGCCATGAGGAGCTAGAGAAGAGAAATAATCAAGTCAAAAGGGAAATAAAGGGTCCCTTTTCCTGATCCAAGGTACTGAACAAGAGTGGAAGCAGGAACCAAGGTACACCACCCTCTACACCTATCTTCTGGAATGAATAAGCTGATGTCGACAATCGAAGGAGGTCCGCCATAGGTGAGGCAATGAGGAATCCTCAACTAAGGCACGAGGGATAATAGTAGAGTGACTGATAAACTGACACCATGGATGATGGTGGAATGGGGGGTATTGAGTAGCGGGTTGACGACTCCCTTGTTAGAGCATAAAGGGCATGGATGACCTAGCAGCTACTAACTCGACTACGGAGGGGATAGGGGATAGTATGACTGAAGGCCAAAATGTGTGACATGAGAGAGAAACAAAGAAATGAAGGATGGAGGACTGTGGTGGGATACAAAGTGACTCGAGATGGACTCCATGGATGCGATGATGACTCAACTCGGATGCTCTAAACAAGGGCGACTCGATGATGCTGCCACACATAATAGGCCCAGTGGGGACCATAAAAACATGAGTACAAGATGGTTACTAATGAAGAAAATTGACACGAGCATGGACACGTATGAAGGCAAGGTGGTGCCCTAAGTAAAAGTGTTGCAAGTGAAGAAATGCGATTTTGAGGAGTCGTGAAGTGACCCTTCTTGGAAAAAATGTCTCCTGGTGAAGTATTAAATCACCAAAAATGAAAGGATACCAATTTGAGAGCTCGGTGAGATATTTCCAATGGTGTGGATGGTTTGTCAAACCGAGCTACGATTTTTTTACAGCTGGTGAAAGAAAAATATGGGGTTTCTCTTTTAATACAACATTTCCCTCCAATTTGATTCATTTGCAAGTGTAGCTGTGGTGAATGTAGAGAGGAGGAAAATCCCTAAACCTTGCAGTGATCGTAATGAGTAAATTGACCATTAAAATCGAGATCCGTCAGTCGCAAGTAAGAGGCCTAACCGTAATCTTTCAATTCAGTGGATTAAAATTTCAGTTTAGGCACCTAGAGCTCAGGAACAGACCCTTTCTCTTCTTCACGGTCTGGTGTCACTTTTTGGGGCATTTTCTACGACGTGGGTGGCAATTTTTGGGCAGAAAATTGCGACTTGTCCCAAGAATGGCCTAAAAAGTGTGACCTGTCAGAGAGAGGGATTTTGGTGTTTTTTTTGGGATGAGAACTAGGATTTGATGGTTTGGATGCAGTCTTTCCTTTCTATACACTTACAAATATGATGGTTTTGTGGAGATATGGAAAAATTGAGGATCAGATGGAGAGAGAGATACATGGACACATTAGGGTCTGAGATCTGAGAGGATCATGTTCATCGCACTGCATTGGCCAAGTTTGGGTTCTTGAAGTTTGTAGGGAACCCTTTGATGAGAGCAGGAGAGCCCTTATTGGCTTGGATTGTCATATATTGGGATCTAGATAATGATATCTTTATAGTGCAGGGGCACCGAATCGAGCTGAATGTCCAGGATATATATTTCCTAACTAGTCTCCTGCCACTTGGGATGGTGGGAAACACACAGCCATTGTTATCGCGAAGGCGGAAAATTATGGAGTTTTTAGAGCGCCACTATCGACTGGGTCCCCATGTGAAAGGTAAACGGATATGGATGGGAGATCTAGAGAGGCTAGAGACTCGTGCTGTGGCTGCAGTGGTGCTGTGTATCCTAGGAAACCAGGCACTCCACCACATGACTAGGGGTAAAATGATGCTTGTTGAGAGTATGTTGAGTGACACCTACTATGAGTGGGCCCAAATGATGTTGTCATCGTTGAAACGACAATTTTCGCTATGAAAGCGGCAGGTGAAACATGACTGTGCATATGGCACAATGTTGTGCTCGCTCTTCTTTGAGAAGATCTTGACACTTTGTCCTTGTATAAATATCTAGGATGGGGGCCCACAAGAGCCTAGGATGCACCGCTTAGGGTGGCTACTCTGTAGAGGGGGAGATGGGGTAGTCGGACATGTGTTCCAATCATCAATGTGAGAAGAATCCAACAAAAGTTTCTTGAATCGAAATGGTCAAAATGAATTAGAATTATTATATGAACCATGGTCTTACATTATAGTGGGAGTGAGGCTGCAAAGGTGCACCTCTGGGGGGCGGGCTACTCTATAGAGGGGGAGGTGGGGCAGTCGGATGGGTGTTTCGACTCGAGTTCTTCGTGAATTTGGATCAGATGCCACTGTACATGGATGACTATCCCTATAGTGGGATGTGTTATCATGGGGACTCGGACTTGCCACTAGAGCTTGGTCGAGCATGGGAGCCTAATGGTAAGTGACAAGTTGATTATATTTTATTTGCATTTTAAATTATTAGAATATTGTATATGGTACTAATTCATTGAATTTTGGTATGCAAATATAGCACCAGTAAAACCGGTCGGGTATATGGGACGACCCACAGTATCAAAAGTTGTGGGACCTAACGGATCGAGGGGACCGAAAAATGAGGATGTTGTGGCCCTCCTGGAGACATTCACTATAGATGTGAGAGGCTTCTGACCAACAATTCTGAGTTCGGATGGTAGGAACTAGACGACCAGTACATGGAGCCATGTATTGGCCTAACCTCGGAGTGGCGAGGAGTCATGCAACGCATGGTGATGGCCGGACAGGGGATGCGTGATCTATGGATTACAGGAGCTGAGCCATTGGCTTGGGATCCTCCAGACAATGATTAGATGTAGGGGCATGAGGTTGCCCCAGTTTTGATTTTTTTTTAACATGTTATAGGCATGTTGTTACACCATTTTTTGGTCATCTAACCTGTTACTATTAGATGGAACAAAGTACACCATGTAAGACCAATTTTACCCTAAGTAAAATTTCTTTCACTATGAAAAATAACTTAGTAATCCTTATTTATTAAGTTGTTTATGGTCTAAACAGGAAACCCCATGAGAAATATTAAATAAATCCACATTTGTTTGATTTTCCTCAAGGAATAATTTGTTAAACAATAGTTTAATTAATATTCCTTGTCATATTTAACCCAAAACATGAAAATTAATTAGAAAAATCATTATTTATTTAATTATTACTCAACCACATCCTTAAAATAATAAATAAATAATTTATTTATTTATTATTTACAAATAAAGGGATTTGACCAAATTCAAATTATTTTTCTCTCCAACAAATATAATAAAATATTCCATAAAAGTTGGATCTAGAATTGGTTAATAATATTTTAATTATACACCAATATTTAGACTAATTCAATATTTTGTTATAAATAGAAGAGTTTTTCCAGTCACTCACTACCTTTTTTTGCCTAAATATCACTCTGGATCTATAATTCTGGTCTGACTTTGATCCACCATCATTGTCATATTTTTCTACCATTTTTCTTGTGAGCTCCCTTTGAGTTCCATTTTAGTCTGGGTTTTCTACACCATCAAGAGAGAGGGATTTTAGATCTAAAGTGCTGAGGACTTACAAGAACCCATCCCATTGAGGGGGACTGGTAACATCTTTCTATGTTCCCTTCCTGGGTGTCAAAAAATACAAAAAATTCTTTAAAACAATCTTGTCTTGTATATTGGATGAATGGAGAAACTCTTGCTTTTATTTACTGCTTAATGTCTTTTAATGCATAGATTTAGATTTTGCAACATTTATCTTGGTCAAATAATTGCATATCTAAAGATATTGGCAGCCATCATTGCTGTTACGGCTATTTGCTATGCATGGCTAAAGTGAGATTTTTTCGTACACTTGCGATTGAGATTCATACTAACAACTGGCGACTCCACAAGGATTTACGATTATGACTTCTGGCATTTTTCAGATCCCTGCATATCCAGCTACTTCAAACCCTAAGATTTCTCTTCAGCTTCTTGTTTTTCTTTTCTTGATGTTGCTTTTAACCTATAAACCCCAAAAACATTGAAAATTATAACTTCTGTGTGTTTTCGGACCTATTGCATAGGTAATAGGCATCAGCTACAGCTGAGACGATTTTTTTTTCTGAAACCTACTCTCGAGAGTGCCAAAATTGTAGGTCGCACTTTTTGGGCCAAAACCTGCAACCTGAATCTCTAGGGTGCAGAAAACAGGCCAAAACCTATGACCTTTACAGAAAACAGGTCAGAAACTGCAACCTGGACTTTTTGCGGGAATTTTTCTGAGATTTTTTTGGGTTTGTCTGGGCCTCTATTTAGGGTTGTATCACCTCTGTCTCCGCCCATTTTGGACCTGTACTTGTATTTTTTTGCTCATCAAAGTGGGAACATAGGCCCCAGGGCTTCAATACCCTCCACCTTTTGTGGAAGATTTTTAGCTGCTGCAAGTCGTCTAAAATTTCAATGTGTTCAACCATTTTTCAGATATGATCCCTTACCTTCAGATCCACTTCAAATTGGTTATTTATCCATCCAAAAAATATCCTTTTAGTTTTTTTTTTGTTTTCCTCTAGGGTCCCCTCCACTTCCCTCCAGGTTATAGCCTTTCGCCACCTCATTTACAACAATTTTTCCCCTGATTTTTTGATGTTTTTCTGCACCTATTTCCAGAAGATTTGACCTTTAGATCATTTTCCCTCCTGAATTTAGATCTATTGGCTATTTTGGTGTGTTGTGACTATATTTTTTCCCACCTACAGACTAGTTATTGAGAGGCCCACCTCCTTGGGTTTAGATTAATGCATAATTAGCTATTTATTTTTTGTTATTTCACTTTCATATACTATTATCTGTAGGTTTATTTATAGTTATACATCACAGTTTTTCTTTTTTCTCTACAAACGTCTAGGTTTAAAAATTAAAATTTACACACTTAACACACACACCCTCAGTGAAGAAGAGCTTGGTTAACACCTCCAAGAAAATACTTTAACAGTGTAATCAATTGATCTTGAACCTCTCTGCCCTTGTTTCGACATTGTAATCAGTTGATCCTGCACCTCTTCGCCCTTGTTGGTCTCTCTTCCCTTTGTGTCGTGTTTGTGCCTTCATTATTGTGCCCCCAAAGCGTTTATCTTGGAGGCTTCTTGGCCTTCATCCTTAGTTTGTGGTAGGAAGACTTACTCCTCCATGTAGGATTCGATTTAGTCCTCCACCGAGTCCACACTCTGACTCCTCTTCTGGTTCATTGGGTTCCCCTTCTGGTTTTGCCCCCGGTTCTCCCCCAATCACCTTCACCATGGTTGGTTTAGGACCTAATGCTGGTGGTAACCCCAGCCCTAATGCTGGGAATACTACTAGTGGGACCGCAACTATAACTACCCTGACTGCTCCCTTGCTCCCCTATATGGCAGGCCTCATTCTTCCTAATTTTAACCAGTTGATCATTGACCCTATATGCCATGATGTTGGTTGTCCTACTATGCCAATCAAGCTCCCTTCCAACATGCCCAAGTTTTAAGGTCTTGTGGGAGAAGATCCTACAAACCATGTTCGATCTTTCCACATGTGGTGTTCGTCTAACTCCTTTACCGATGACTTTGTCTGTCTTCGGTTGTTCCAACGTACACTTATTGGAAAAGATTCTAAGTGGTATGTTGATCAGGCCTCATCCTCTCATACCACCTTTGCGACTCTTTCCCAGGCTTTTCTGTCTTATTTCCAGCTTCCCCTCTATTATGACACTGGTATCGAACTTTTGACTTCTTTCCATTAATTGTCTGCAACTCACCTATTCGATCATGTCCAGTAATGGCAGAGAAGAAAGAGACTATGTCGAGCCCCTACCTTCGAAGACTGTGTCTACATGGAATGATTCCTTATATCCCTCTTGCCTACTATAGGAAAAGATGTCACATCGCATTTCCCTCCAATCAAAGAAGTTGCTCTCTAGATTGTGTTAAAATATGACCTGATATACGCTCAGTCAGGTTATGTTTATACCATCTTACCTGATCTCCCTAGACCCGGTGGTGCCAATGCACCAGGGGCATCCCATGCTGCCAATGGTATCATTGGAGCTCTTTCTCATCCATACGCTCAACCTCCCATGGGCTATGGTTTCCCTCATGGAGGGGCCAACACCTCCAACACTTTTCCCCCTCCCGGTAGCATGTATCCAGGATATGACATGCCTCCTCCTTTTTCTCAACTTGTTTACCACAATGTTACCCAACCTCCTTATTATCTGTATCTGTAGCCTAGTGCTCCAAATCCTCAAGCATTAGCACCTCTACCTCCCTTTCCTTCTCAACCCCTGCAACAGCAGCCACCGCCCTCCCAGGGGTAGGTGTATGCACATTAGGGCATGACTAATCCTCCTACTTCCAAAAATAAGAGGAAAATCACTCAAAATCAATATGCCCTCGGTAATATTAGACCTAATCCCCAAGGTAATGCACCTAACACCGCTAACCAGCAATAGGACACTAAGCCCAAGCAGGACAGGCTTATCCGCATGAATAAGCCTTGTTCTTGTTGTGGTGTTTATGGTCATTACACTCATGATTGTCCTCTTTTACTACAGATGTGGCAGATGTGGGAGACTCAAGAGCCATCATGAGGACAACAAGCCTCCCCTTCCGTCCCTCCCCATGATGTGCCTAGTCAGTTGGCTATGTTTACTAATACTTTCCCTAAGCAAGGATTTGTGGCTACCCAACCACCTAAAGGCTAGGCGGCCACTGAACCTCCCCCATCTGGTACCTTAGATCACTAGCTTCTCATGATTAACTCTGACCAACCCACTAACATTGACCTCAACCTTCAGACTTGGTCCTGTCAGTACAATAAGCCTCCCGCTACGCCTGCCCCCGAGCCCCCTTCTTCAGGTTCTCCAAAGTTTCTTTTGACAACCAATGGTCCTTTGCAGATCCCTCAGCCTAAGGCAGAGGTTCATACCAATATCCCTAAGGGAACATTACGCCGAAATGCTACTTCTGGAAAAGCTACCCATTTGTATAGTATAGTAGATGATTTGGCACAATCTCCTATTTCCATATCAATGATGGAACTCCTCTAGTCATGCCCTTCACAACGAAAAGATCTACTATCTTCCATGGGTGTTGTAGATTCTTCAAATGATCGATTTATTGTCTTCGATGTTGACCGGTCAGAACATCCTCCTCTTCCTGCTTCCATCACCTTCCAAATCCCAGTCAAGATCCGAAATGCCAACGTTTCACGTTGTATCATTGATGAGGGGGCATACACCTGTGTGATGTTTTCTTTAGTTTGGAAGCAGCTTAGATCACCTGAGTTAGCCCCTTCCACTATCACCCTCTGAGCGTGGGATGGCCACACTTCCCATCCCATTGGCATGTTCCACATTTTCCTATTACTCTTGTGGGCAAGACTGTTTGTGTTGATGTAGAATTCATTGATGCCCCATTAGATTAAAAAATTCTATTTGGTTGTAGCTACGCCTATGTGATGTCTGTTGTACCATCTGCGGTTCACCGCAAGATGTCCTTTCCCCATAATGATAAGATATTCACCATCAACCAGTTGACATATTACGAACCGAAGTCTCAGACCTCCCCTGAGTCCATCATATCTTCGGTGGCCAAAAAGGAAACCATCGACCCCTTGACCAATGTCTCATTCGGAGTCTACAAAGAATCCTCTCTGCTTGGTTCATTCTCTGGTATTCCTCCTCCTGTCTCTGATCCCAGCTCATCGAATATTTGCATGATGAAATCGTCTCGGGCTTCCCTCAAGCAGCCCACTTCGGCTAGTCAGCATCCCCGCCCTCCGCAACCTACTCCTAGCCCTTTGATTCATCCTTCTGGACCCCCTCCTCCTAGCCCTTCACCTGCATCTAGTATCCATGAGCCTCTCTACCCTCCTGGAACAGTTCCTCCAGGCATTAACCATCTCGGAGCCATCCTGCCTAGCCATTAACCCTCTAGTTAGATACCATTCCTAGCTCCCCCCCTTGGAGTGTTCCTTGTACCTCTCATGGCTACCCTATCCCTTCCTAACCTGACCCTGGGGATTCCCATTTGGTACATCGTTCCCCCAACTGCTACCCTGCCTGGTCAACCCAAACCTTATCTTGCTTTGACCCCAGTTCAACTAGTCCCCATGACCCTTCCCACTACTACTATGCCTCAGCCACCTCAACAAGAATCTCCTCCTGTTGCGACAACTTCAGGTAAAAAGACCTAAGCTCGCAAGAAGGAATGAAAAGAAAAGGCTACCCCAACTGACCCTGCCCCTCCTCAACCTCCTAAGCCTTGTGCTTTGTGTGATGTTTTTGGTCATGCCACCCATAATTGTCCCGATTTGCCTCGTATCAAGCCCATGGTTAATGTTGTGTTCCCTGAGTCTATGGTCCCTAAAGCCTCTGTTTCTTCCTCGACTATAGCCAAGAACCCTAATACTATTCACACCAACCAACCTTGTGCTTTGTGTGACCTCCATGGCCATTATTCCCACCATTGTCCCTGCCTCACGCATTACCATGCCTCTTTGGAGGTAGTTCGGGAGTACAAGATTGAACAAAACTAATCCGCCTCTCCTATCCTTGTGAAATATTCTTTGGGCCAGCTTGAGGATTTAACCACTCCCATTGACATTCCCCCTCTGGATGTCGAAATGACAGAGTTTTCGGCCACTATCCACTACCTGTCATCATCTATGAGATCCTTAGTGGAAGACCCCCCTAGGCCTTCCCCTTCTGTTTCGCCTAACCTTCCTTCGGTGCTCACCTTGGGCTCAACATCGGTGGATCCTTCATCTACTTTTCCTTTTTTCACCCTCTGTGACGATGTGCATGTGAACCTCACTTCTAATGATGATGATTCAGGTAGCTTCACTGCATCAGGTGGTCTGTCTTCCACCAGTCACCCCATCTTCTATTATGATGACGACACTATGGAAGTAGACACCACCCCTGACTTTATCTATCCCCCCTTACATCAAAGCTATGCATTCAAACCACATACACCTTGTGGCCATTACATTAACACCTAATGTTTGGGTAAGGGGGCACCCATATTCGAGAGACCAGGAGAAGAAATTCTCCACAACTCTCCTAGTGTATCTAGTAATGTTGACTCTAGTACCATTATTCTTCCCCATTCAGAAGAACTTATAGAGTCCCATATCACTTTATATCACTCTAGGGATGATACCCATCATCATTCCTTCATCTTACATCAGAAAACTAGTCCCCTAGACATTGTTGTTGACCAAACTATGGGTTTTCTAGGAGAGCACCAGTTCATTATCTCCAAATCCTCTCTTTGGGATAGTGACACCATGTATGCCAACCTAGAAACTTAAGTCAATTTGCTTCATATATGCAGTACCAAAAGAGATTGGTAATCCTCCATTCCCTTTCTCAAATTGCATAAACATAATGAAAACAAATGGCACACCACATCATTAAAAATGTGTTTAAATTACCACTTTCTAAACACATTTTGGCATGACCATAACATGCTTGGGGGCACCTATTCCCCTCAACCATAAAAATCCCAGATCTCAGCCAAAAATAGAACTGAAACCCCCTTTCTCTGACAGGTCACACTTTTAAGGTCATTTCCTGGGACAGGTTGCAGTTTTCTTGCCAGTACCTATTACCCAGGTCACAGAACAAACCCCAAAAAGTGTGACCTGGATTTTTCATGAGCTCTCAGTACCTAGATTGAAAATTTGATCCCCTTAGTTGAAATATTAGGGTTAGGCATATTACCTGCAACTAACGGATCTCAATTCCAACAGTCGGTTTGTCTGCTATGATCGCCGCAAGATTTAGGGCCTTCTCTCCTCTCTACATTCACCATAGATACACTTGCAAATGAGTGAAGTTAGAGGGAAAACACCTTATTAAAGGAGAACCCCCAGATTTTTTCTTTCGCCTACTGCGGCCAAACTGTAGCTCAATTTGAAAAACCATCTGTACCATTGGAAGGCTCTCACCGAGCCCTCAAATGGGTATCTATTATTTTTTTGTGATTTGATACTTCACCAGGACACGATTTTTCTAAGAAGGGTCACTTCACCACTCCTCAAAATTGAATTTCTTCACTTTCAACACTTGCAGTAGGGGCACCACTTTGCCTCTATACTTGTCCATGCTCGTATCAATTTTCGTCATGAGTAACCACCTTGTACTCATGTTTTTATGGCCCCCATTGGACCTCTTTTGTGTAGCAGCATCATCGAGTCGCCCTTGTTTAGAGCATCCGAGTTGAATCATCATCGCATTCATGGAGTCTATTCCGAGTCCCTTTTATCCCTCTCTCGTGTTGCATATTATGGCCTTTAGTCCTACTGTCCCCTATCCCTTTTGATATTGCGTCAATTGCTACCAGGTCATCCATGCCCTTTATGCTCTAACAGGGGAAGTCATCCATCTGCTACTCAGTATCCCCCATTTCATCATCATCCCTGGTTCCATTCTGTCAGTTGCTCCATTATTTTATCTCATGCGTTGGTTGAGGATCCCTTATTTCCTCACTTATGGCAAACCTCCTTCTATCGACATCATATCATTCATTCCAGAAGATAGGTCTAGAGGGCGGTGTACCTTGGCTCCAGCTCCCACTCTTGTTCAGTGCCTCGAATCAGACAAAGGGCCTCCTTATTTCCCTTTGACTTGATTGTTTCTCAGCTCCAACTCCTTACAACATGATTGAGATCCGTATATTTGATGGTTCAGTGATGCAGCACATTGTACCTATGATGCCCGGGTGTGTGTGAGATGTTTCAGACCTCATGAGGAGGTGGCCCTTTAGGTAGCCCCCTACATGCCCGAACGACCTTTTCATTATAGCCTTTGATGCAACTCCATAGATTTTATGATGTCGGCCTCAACCGCTTGCAGCACCTTTTAGTTTGCATGTATCAGTTAGATTTTCAGAGCCCTTTCCTGTTTACAGGGGCACTTTACTCAAATATTATTTTATAAGTTCTGGCTGCTATCCCAGGCATAGTATGTATGTGGGATTCATTATCATATTTTTATCTGGCTCATGTTCATGCCAGCATGTACTATATAGTTCAGTCCCTTGTTTACTGGACACATTATTTTTTGTAATTTGTCTCAGTGGGCATAGGTATGCCTCCCCCACTGCCTATACCACAAGTACTCACTCATAAAAGAGACTTTTCGCACTTGTAAGTCTTGCCTCCTCAGGATCTAGTCCTCTAGCGCTTTGGTCTACCTTATATTTCTCTCTCTCTGAATTCCCCTTCGGTGTCTATTGACTGAGTTCTTACAACGTAGTTGGGTTATACGATTAGATCCTAATGCTCACACATTGGGGGGAAATATGTTACACTATTTTTTGGTCATCTAACCTATTACTATTAGATGGACCAAAGTGCACCATGTAAGACCAATTTTACCCTAAGTAAAATTGCCTTCACTATGAAAAATAACTTAGTAATCCTTATTTATTAAGTTGTCTATGGTCTAAACAGGAAACCCCATGGGAAATATTAAATAAATCCACATTTTTTTGATTTTCCTCAAGGAATAATTAGTTAAACAATAGTTTAATTAATATTCCTCGTCATATTTAACCCAAAATAGGAAAATTAATTAAATAAATCATTATTTATCTTATTATTTTCTAGGAATAATTATTTAAACCTTATTTAAATAATATTCTTTGTTAAATTTGACTAAATCCTTTATAAATAATTGAAATCATTATTTATTAATTATTACTCAACCACATCCTTAAAATAATAAATAAATCATTTATTTATTTATTATTTACAAATAAAGGGATTTGACCAAATTCAAATCTTTTTTCCCTCCAACAAATATAATAAAATATTCCATAAAAGTTGGATCTAGAATTGGTTAATAATATTTTAATTATGCACCAATATCTAGACTAACTCAATATTTTGTTATAAATAGAAGGGTTTTTCCATTCACTCATTACCTTTTGTTTCCTAAAGATCACTCTGGATCTATACTTTTGGTTTGACTTTGATCCACCATCATTGTTATATTTTGCTACCATTTTTTCTTGTGAGCTCCCTTTGAGTTCCACTTTTGTCTGGGTTTTCTACACCATCAAGAGAGAGGGATTTTAGATATGAAGTGCTGAGGACTTACAAGAACCCATCCCATTGAGGGGGACTGGTAACATCTTTCTATGTTCCCTTCCCAGGTGTCAAAAAATAAAAAAAATCTTTAAAACAGTCTTGTCTTGTTTATTGGATGCATGGAGCAACTCTTGCTTTTATTTACTGATTAATGTCTTTTAATGCATAGATCTAGATTTTGCAACATTTATCTTGGTCAACTAATTGCAGATCTAAAGGTATTGGCAACCATATTTGTTGTTAGGGTTGTTTGTTATGCATGGCTAAAGTGAGCCTTTTTTGTTCGCTTGCGATCAAGATTCATACTAACACATGTCATATGTATCAGAGTTTATGGAATCTAAAAAATTGTGAACGACACATATTGTGGATATGCATCATTTTATGGTTTATTGTTACTGTCTTGTGTTAAATGCGTGTTATAAATTCCAATCTAGAATGTTGTTTGCAATGCTATATACATAGTGATTTTGTGCTCTAGGTACATGACTAAATGTAATGATTTCAAATTCACGCATCAAAAGATTCACTCGTAAATATCTTATAAAAAGGACAGGATTATGCACATGATCAACACCATTCAATTGCATGACAAGAAACAATGAATCTAAATGAACAGGAAGGTGGAGGATGCGAAATTCAAGGGAATCGACTAAAAAGCCTCTCACTACATCATATTCGGCATGGTTATTGGTGGCAGAACCAATACATACGCCGTTAGAGAGGACAAGCAAATGTAAGGCAATGAAAATGGCCCAGGATGCTAAGGCTAGATTGCGAGAGTAGCGACTTGCACCATCGACATAACTGATATATGGTGGGGACGGGGGCCCATCTGAAAGGTATCACAAGACAAAAAATGAGAGGATGATGAAAAATTTTGGTAACTTGAATGCAAGGTGGAAATCAAACAAGCATTGCTAGAGGGAATGCTATGGGTAGGATTTCTACCCCCCGCACACTAAAAGAGGATGGTGTGGGGGAACTATTTTGGGGGAAGTTTGTGCTCAGGTTGTGAAATTCACCATAGAAAAGGATGGTGCCATTTTTCTCATGGGTTGGAAAAATGAAGTTAGGGGTGGAAAAGGCTTCCATGATGTTGTCATCACAATAGAAGATGGGGCGACTAGTGGAAGGATGACCACATGATGTGGCTAATCTACCTAACTCATCATCATGAGAAGAAAGTTTCAGATGCGCATCGTCATAGTGGGGTGACATAAGAACAAATAGATAAGGGATCCACCGATGTTGAGCCTAGGGTGATCGTTGAAGGGAGGTCAGGTGAAAAAAAATGGGAATTCCCAGAGGAGTCTTCCACCGTGGATCTCATAGATGATGACAGGTAGAGGCTAGTGGTTGAAGACTCCGTCATATCGACATTGAGAGGGGGAATGTCAATGGGAGCAGATGTATCCTTAGGTTGGGCCGAAGAATACTGCACAAGTACGGGAGAGGAAAAATCATTCTGTTTGGTCTCGTATTCCTGAACTACTTCCAAAGAGGCACGGTAGTTCTTGAGGCGAGGATAGAGGTGGGTATAATGGCCATGGAGATCACAAAAATCATAGGGGTGGTTGGTGTGAACAGTCTTGGGATTCTTGGTTGCAGTTGGTAAACTAAAAGGGGCTTCAGGGACCGTAGACTCAGGAAATGTGACATTAACCATGGGCTTGATATGAGGAAATTCAAGACAATTATGGGTGGCATGAATGACAACGTCATACAAAGCACACATGATGGGGGTGAGTGTGGGGGGTATGATTTGGAGTCTGAGGAAGAGCAGGGCTTGTGTAGGCGGCCTTGTCTTTAGGTGCCTTTTTGTGGGCCTTCTGCCCCTCACCCGAAGCTTTTGCAATAGGAGTAGGTTCCTGTTGAGGTGGCTAGGGCACATAAGAAAAGGGAGGGGTCATGTCGACCAGTTGGACCAGGGTCAAAACTATAAGTTTTGGGCTCACTCGGCAGGATAGTGGTCGGGGGATCAATGTACCAGACTGGGATTCCTAGAGTCATGTTAAGAAGAGACAAGGTAGCCATAACAGGTACCAAAAATACTTTAGGAGGGGGAGCAAGAAACGATATCTTATCAGAGGGGTAATGGCTAGGCGAGACAACTCCGAGATGGTTAAGGCCAGGGGGAACCATTCTAGGAGGGTAGATAGGATCATGGACACCATCTGTAGAAGAGGGGCCTGGATGAGGGGGGCCTGAAGGCTAAGTCGAGGTGCTAGGAGCGGGTTGCAGAGGGCGGGGCTGCTGACTAGTCGAACTGGTCTGTTTAGGGTCGGACCGAGATGATTGCATCATGAAAACATTAGATGAACTGGGTTCAAATATAGGAGGGGGGAGACCAAGGAATGAAACAAGAAAAGAGGAATCTTTATATACTCCAGGTGAGACACTGGTCAGAGGTTTGATTGCTTGTTTATTGGCCACCGAAGAGATAATGGACTTAGGGGAGGTCTGAGACTTCGGTTTGTAATATGTCAACTGATCGATGGTGACGATATTTCTGTTGTGAGGAAAGCACAACTTACGATGAACCATATATGGGACAATAGACATCGTATAAGTGTAGCTACGACCCAATAGAATGTTGTAGTCTAAGGGGGCATCAATGACTTCAACGTCAACACAAACAGTCTTGCTTGCAACAGTAATAGGACAATTGCGGAACATGCCAAGGGGCTAGGAAGAGTGTCCATCCCACACACGGAGGGTAATACTAGAAGGGGCTAACTCAGGAAATCCAAGTTGCTTCCAAACCAAAGCGAACATTACACATGTAGATGCCCCCTCGTTAATGATATAATGAGAGACATTGGCATTCCAAATCTTGACAAGGATTTGGAAGGGGATGAAAGCCAAAAGGGAGGGATGCTCTAACTTATCAATGTCAAAGAAAATCAAATGATCATCTGAAGGATCCATAATTCCCATAGCAGTTAGTAGATCTTTTCATTGTGAAGGGCACGACTGTAGGACTTCCAACGTTGACATGGCGACAGGGGATTGCGCCAAGTCATCTACTATACTGTAGGAGTGGGAAGCTTTACCGGAAGTAGCATTTCAACATAATGGTCCCTTGGGGATCTTGGTATGAACCTCTTCCTTAGGCTAAGGGATCAGTAAAGGACCATTGGGTGTCGAAAGAGGCTTGGTGGGACCGGAAGACGGGAGCTTGGTAGAAGACTTAGCGAGGGGCTGTGTGTACTGACGGGACCGAGTCTGAAGTTTGAGGTCAACGGTATTTGGTTGGTTAGAGTTCATCATGAGGATATGGTAATCAGAGGTACCAGATGGAGGAGGTTCAGTGGCCGCTTGACTTTTAGGGGGTTGGGTAACCACATATCCTTGCTGGGGGAAAGGATTGGTAAATACAACCAGTTGGATAGGGGCATCATTGGGAGGAACCAAAGGGGAGGCTTTTTGTCCTTAGGATGATTCTTTAGCTTTCCACATCTAATGCATCTGAGGTAAAAGACGAAAATCCTAGGTATAGTGACCATAGACACCGCAACAAGAACAATTTTTATTCGTGCGAATAGGCATGTCCTGCTTGGGTTGAGTGCCTTGTTGTTGGGTTTTAGTCTCAAATGTATTCCCTTGGGGATTGTTATCTATATTACCCTAGAAAGATTAGTTTTGGTTTCCTTTCTTTTTATTTTTGGAAGTAGAAGGATTATTCACACTCTGATGTGCATACACCTGCCCCGAGGGGGGGAGGGGGGTGGTTGTTGTTGCAGAGCTTGAGGAGGAAAGGGAGGTTGAGGTGCTAATGCTGGAGGAGTTGGAGCATCAAGCTGTAGATACGGAAAATAAGGAGGTTGGGAAACATTGGGGTAAACAAGTTGGGAAAAAATAGGAGGCATGTCGTATCCTGGATACATGCTTCCAGGAGGGGGAAAGGTTCTGGAGGAGTTGGACCCTCCCTGAGGGTAATCATAACCCATGGGAGGATGAGTGTATGGATGTGAAATGGATCCAATGATACCGTCAATGAAATAGGATTCCCCTGGTGCGTTGGCACCACCGAGTCTAGGGAGATCAAGTGAGACGATATAAACATAACCAGACTGTGCGTAGATCAGGTCATATTTCAACGCAATATGGAGGGAAACTTCCTCGGTTTGAGGGAAGTGAGATGAGAGATATTTGTGAATAGCAGGAAAAAGGGATTTGAGAAACAAGTCCATGTAGAAACTGTCTTCGAAGGTAGGGGATTGACATAGGCTCTTTCTTCTCCACCATTCTTGAACATGGTCAAATAGGTGGGTCGCAAAAAATTGATGGAAAGAGGTTAAGAGTTTGGTATTGGTGTCATAGCGAAGGGAAAGTTGGAAATAAGATAGAAAATCCTTGGCAATGGTCACAAAAGTAGTATGAGAGGAGGAGGCCTGATCGACATACCACTTGGAAGCTTCACCAGTAAGTGTACATTAGAATAACTTAAGATGGATAGAGTCATCGGTGATGGATTTTGACGAACACCACATGTGGAAAGAATGAACATGGTTGGTAGGATCGACTCCAGCAATTCCTTCAAACTTGGGATGTTTGAAGGGAGTTTGGTTGGCATAGAAGGCCAACCAGGATCATGGAGTATGGGGTCATTAATAAACTGGCTAAAATCGGGAAAGCTTAGGCCTGCCATATAAGGGAGCAAGGGAGCAGCCATAATAGTTCTTGTTGCGGCACCACTAGTAGCATTCCCAGCATTAGGGCCGAGGCTGCCACCGGCATTAGGTCCAGAACAAGGCATAGTGAAGGTGAAAGGTGGAGGAGAGCTGGGGATAGAACCAGAAGGGGAACCTAATGAACTAGAAGTAGAGTCAGAATGTGGGCTTAGTGGAGGATGAACTCGAACCCTACGTGGAGGAGTAAGTCTTCCTACCAGAAACTTAGTATGAAGTCCTTGGAGTCTTTGAGATAAACGTCTTGGGGGCACAATGATGGGAAAAAGACACTGATCACAGAAGGAAGAGAGATAAAAAAGGGTAGGGAGGTGCAGGATCAATTGATTACAATGTTTTAGTCTTGGTCTCGTAGTGTAAACCAGATACGCTTCACTTAGTGTGTGCGTGTATGTGATAAGTGTGTTAATTTTAATTAAGCCCAGATGTGTGTAGAGAAAAAAAGAAAAAAATGATGTATAACTGTAAAAAAATCTGAAAATGACAGTAAGAGAAACTGAATACGACAAAAAATAAACAGCTAAAGATGCATCAATTTAAACCCAAGGAGGAGGGCTTCCCAACAACTAGTTTATGGGTGGAAAAAATCTAGTGAAAACACACAAAATGGCCAATGGATCTAGATTTGGGAGGGATAGGGATCTAAAAGGTCATATTTGTTGGAAATAGGTGCTGAAAACAACAAAAAACTAGAGGATAGAATGTTGCAAAAAAGGTGGCGAAAGGCTACAACTTGAAGGGAAATGGAGGGGACCCTAAAGGAGGACCAAACAAAACTAAAAAGAGGTGTTTTGGATGGATGAATAACCAATCTAAAAAGGATATGAAAGTACAGGTTCAGATCTGAGAAATGGCTGAAAACACTGAAATCTCAGAAGACCTGCTTCAACTAAACTCCTCCTAAAAAGGTGGAAGCGTACTAAAGTCATAAGGGGCTTGGTTCCTACTTTGATGAGTAAAAATAACCAAGTATAGGTCCAAGACGGGTGGAGAGGGAGGTCAAACAAAACTGAACAGTGGCCCAGAAAAACCCAAAAAAATCACAGAAAAATTCCCGCAAAAAGTACAGGTCATAGGTTTCAGGTTGTTTTCCGCTTCCTGAAGGCTGAGGTCGCAGGTTTTGGCCCAAAAAGTGTGAACTTCACTTCCGGCTCTTTCATGAGCATATTTCAGAAAAAAGTTGTTGTCTCTGCTGCTGATATCTGTTACTTGCACAATAGTCCCAGAAACACACAAAAGTAAGAATATTTAGTGTTTTAGGGTTTTAAAGGTTAAAAACAAAATCCAGAAATGCAAAATAAGAAGATGAAGAAAAACACTAGGGGTTGAAGCAGCTGGTCATGTAGGGATCTGAAAAATGTCAATTTTCATAATTATAAACCCTTGTGGAGTCACCAGTTGTTAGTGTGAATTCTAATCACAAGGGTACGAAAAAATCTCACTTTAGTTGTGCATAACAAACAACCCTAACATTGAAGATGACTGTCAATTTCCTTAGATATGTAGTTAGTGATTAGAATAAATGCTACAAAAATCCAGATCTATGCAGTTAAATATATTAAACAACAAATAATAAGCAAGATTTTCTAAATGCATCCAATGAATAAGACAAGAATTCTTAAAGAATTTTTTGTATTATGACACCTGGGAAGGGAACATAGAAATATGTTACTAGTCCCCCTCAATGGGATGGGTTCTTGTATGTCCTCAGTGCTTTAGATATAATAGATATCTCTCTTGATGGTGCAGAAAACCAAGACAAAAATGGAACTCAAGGAGATCTCACAAGCAAAAGGTAGAAAAATATGACAATGATGGAGGATCAAAGTCAGATCAAAAGTATAGATCTCGAGTGATATTTAGGCAAAAAAAAGTAGTGAATGAATGGAAAAGCCCTTCTATTTATAACAAAATATTGAGTTAGTCTAGATATTGGTTCATAATTAAAATATTCTTAGCCAAATCTAGATCCAACTTTTATGAATTATTTATTATTTTTTTGGAGGGAAAAAGAATTTGAATTTGGTCAAATCCCTTTATTTGTAAATAATAAATAAATAAATGATTTATTTATTATTTTAAGAATGTGGTTGAGTAATAATTAAATAAATAGCGATTTATTCAATTATTTGTAAATGATTTAGTCAAATTTAACAAGGAACATTATTTAAATAATGTTTTAAATAATTATTATTAGAAAATAATAAGATAAATAAGGATTTATCTAATTAATTTTCCTGTTTTGGGTTAAATATGACCAGGAATATTAATTAAACTGTGGTTTAATTAATTATCCCTTGAGGAAAATCAAACAAATAAGGATTTATTCAATTATTCCTCATGGTGTTTCCTGTTTAGACCATAAACAACTTAATAGATTATGGATTATTAAGTTATTTTTCATAGTGAAAGCAATTTTACTATGGTAAAATTGGTCTTACATGGTGTACTTTGGTCCATCTAATAGTAACAGGTTAGATGACGAAAAATTGGTGTAACACTCAGGATTTGGCTTACCTCAATTTAGCCCATATCACATATGTATTTACTTTTCTAGTTCATTTTGTTCTAACTATTTTTCAGGTCAGAATGATTTAAAAATTCCTAGCATCTATATGAGAGGTTACACACACATAATTAACTAGTGATGAGGAGATTGTTATTGAAACACCATTTTAGTCTATTTTGTTTTATGTTTGAAACACTTGGACTTATCATTTACTGAAGGATTTACTATATAATCATTCTCGGTTATTACATATTTGTGGATTTATGTATTCTTTATTTTTGAGTGATTGAGTTAAGTTAAGCTTGTCACATGTCATGGAAAGGGCCCACCACAGACCTTAGCCAAGTTTTGTAACAATTTCGGTTATGTAAGAGGTGTGTTTTGAATTCATTTCGACAAAAATGTACTTAAGAATTTGTTTCCCTTCATTGGTAATTTGTAGAATTTTTGTACTTAGAATCATAAATGATGCTTGTTTGAGTCCTAATGTGCAAATAATTTCCATAGGTATTATATACATTCATCTCAATTTTTGTTAAGTTTAAGGAATTAGGCTTCAGATTAGAGTGGATTTATAAAGAACATGTTCTTACACTCAAATCCCCTATTCTAAATGAAATGACTCTATTATGTGCGGATCAGTTTTTTTGACAAGAAATCCTTGTAGTTGGTGTTTAGTAATATGTTAATTTTCACTAGGATTGATTAGGAACAATGTGTTATTCTTTTTACTAGGAACAATTTGCTAATAGTTTGAAGAACAATGTGCCATTAATTTCATTAAGAGAAAATTTGTTAATCATTTTATCTTGTAGTTAATTTTGAATTAGATCTATCGATTTAGAAGTTGTGTGTCATTTGATTAATTTCTTAGTTAATTATACAATTGTGCGTTATTTATTCAATTACTTAGTCAAATTCAAATTAGAAATCCATGTGTTGTTTACTCAGTTGATTTAGTTAATTTCGAATGGATTTGTTAAATAGGAAGTTGTGTGAATCATTTTGAAAGTTCAAGAGCATTGTTGAGTTTACTTTTTTATTTCTAGCACCCTAGGCTTAGTTTCGTGTAGAGATTTATGAATAGAAATAATTGTTAAATTAGATTGGGGTAAAACCGCGTAGGTGGGTTACACTTTTGTGAGAATCAGGGGAAAGATAGTCATTTTCCCAACAGTTTGGCCGAACATTTATAAAAGTTTGGCCGGACTGTTTTATATTTTGGCCGAACTTTCGAAATTGGTTCGGCTGAACTCATTTTTCCATTTACATTGATAGCATATTGACAACATGGGAGAATATATTTTGGGTCGAAGAGGGGAAAATCGACTAGTAAAGTTCATTAGTCCAACCGAAATTTTAAAATAATTTAGTTGAAATTTAGTTTATAAATATACCAGCCCGGAAACAGGAATATGTTTCGGGCTTATTACCATTTTTGCATGCTGTTGTAGGGTCTTTATTTGTTGTTTGCTATTATAGGGTCTTTAGTTTGCTGTTGTAGTTGCATGGTCTTGGTGTTGCGCATGTGAGAAATTTTTTTGTTTTTTGTTTTGTTTTTTTTTGTGAATTTTTTTTATTGTTGTTCTGTTGTTCTACTCTTCTAATTTTATAGTTGTTTTTGTTTGTTTGTTTTGGAGGTAATTTATAATCAGTGACGTCCTTGGTGGTCTCCTGCTTGTCTTCTCGTTGCGGCCTCAACGTCTTCGGAAATCTTCGACCTCGTCTTCTCATTTTGGCCTCAACGTCTCCGAATTTCCAGGTTCTTACTTCTATCAAAGTATTGTTTAAATGTAATTTTATGTGTTTAAATGGAAAATCGGTTAATGAAAAGTAAGTTTTACAGTTAGAACTAGTTGGTTGTTTTTCATATTTAAGGGTTGAAACTCCTTTTCCACCAACAAAATATTCACCTAGGTTGAAATTGAATTCACTAGTCTTCCTCGAGCCCTTTTCTAAATTTTTCTTCATCGTCCTTTTCTAAATTGTTCTTCATCCGCTTCTAGTTTCGGTTATATCTGTATCTCTCTCTAGATCACTACGTTGAGATTGTATCTCTCTGTAGACCACTACGCTGAGGTAACGTGAGATTCGTTGCCACAGATAACAGATAATTGGTGTATCTACAACTCTCTTTAGACCACTACACTGAGATAACATGATATTCACTGCCACAGATAACAAATAACTGGTATATCTATATCTCTCTCTAGACCACTATACTGAGATAATGTGAGATTCGCTGCCACAGATAACTGGGCCATAAGGGATGTTGATATTTGATGTCAGCGGTCCATAGAGGTTAGCACGCCCTGTTAATATGATGCAGTCTTAGCTTCACTCCTGGCTTACACTTTTCCTCACATGTACACACAAAAGTATGATTATATTTTTTCTTTGCTAAAATTATTTGGCCCTTTCATATTGGTAGGTCATATGATCACCTATACACACAAAAATCTGATTATATTTTTTCTTTTCTAAAAATCTAATTATATATTTTCTTTGCTAAAAAAATAGTTTATTTTCTCTGATTTTGTTATTTACCTAGATTTCCTACTATATAGCAATCCATTTATATATTTTATTACTTCTCCATATATTAATCTATTGCAGTCTTGGAAGATATGTTCTTCACGCAATCATTTTCTAAAAATGCACTAGAATTCATTTGATTTTTTCCCCTTTATCATGTGTTCTTTCTAATCCATTGACCTATTTACAATAAAACCATGGCTAATTTTAATCAAATATCAACATCCTAATTTTAATCAAATCTCAGCTATTATTAAGATTTATAGAGATAACAATAACGTGAGATTCGCTACCACTATGCTTCTGTTTAGTCTTGGCCTTCTTGGTTTGAGGTGGCTTCTTTTATTTTTTCATCTTTCTCTTTGAAACAAGTGTGACATCAATAGCACAGGAATTATCTCTAATCCTTACAGGGAACATCAATTCCTCCTCTAGACATTCACTCTCATTCTCACCACCCATTTCTGCCCCCTCCTCTTGCTTAAACCACAACTAGAAAAATAGTTACACCTCTCCTCTTGCTTACCACAGTTCCAAGAAGAGGTTGTGAGTTGACCCTCTTCCAACTCATTATCATCATTGCCATTCTTAACGTCAATATTGGAAATCTCTCTAACCCCACCATGGTTAAGCCTCCTGGGTAATGTCTTTTTTCATGTCAATATTGAATAAAAATTAAACTAGCTCGATAGGCAGGATTGAAATGCGTCAAAAAAATGCTATATAGTTTATTTTCTATGATTTTGTTATTTTCCCAGATTGCGTTCTATATAGTAATATATGTGTATATTTGATTAATTCATTTATTAATGTATTGCAGCATTGGAAGAACTGCTTCGATATTTTCAACATCTTTATTCTACATCTTTCCTCTTAATTTTTCTCTATTCAACCTTACCCTCATATCTATTTGGAGATTAATGTCCTAAAAGAAAACATAATCGAAATTAATAGGTATGATATCAGGAAGTCTCTAGATGTATCTTCTCTTCAAGTTTTCTCCAAGCAACATACAGTAGTTTTTTCATCCTCCATAGTATAAGCCACATGGTACATTCATTGTTAGTTCTGTCCCTCCAACATCTCACATGGTTGCATTTTATTAATGTACCTAAGTTTACACCTTCCATGATGCTTCTAATATTGTAAAATGTTAAAAGTGGAGTGCTTTATGATGTAATGGATATAAATAATCTAGATTGACATGACTGTATTTTATTAATGTACCTAAATTTACACCTTCCATGATTCTTCTAATCTTGTAAAATGTTAAAAGTGGAGTGTTTTGTGATGTAATGGATATTAATAATCTAGATTTACATGGCTATATTTTTTTAATGTACCTAAATTTACACCTTCTATGATGCTTCTAATCTTTTAAAATTTTAAAAGTGGAGTGTTTTATGATGTAATGGATATTAATAATCTAGATTGACATGGCTATATTTTATTAATGTACCTAAATTTACACCTTCCATGATGCTTCTAATCTTGTAAAATGTTAAAAGTGGAGTGTTTTATGATGTAATGGATATTAATAATCTAGATTGACATGGCTATATTTTATTAATGTACCTAAATTTACACCTTCCATGATGCTTCTAATCTTGTAAAATGTTAAAAGTGGAGTGTTTTATGATGTAATGGATATTAATATCTATATTATCATACAGTGATATGATGATAGTGTAGGTTGATGTTCAAGTTGTAAAATTCTTGTACATATCAAGGATGAAAGATAGTACAAGCCAAAAATGACATTATTATAAATGATTAAACAATCTGTTAGGTGCTAAATCATACTTCTTATTAAGGACATAACTAATCTGTAAGTTGAAAAGTATTCTTTAATGTTCTTAGCATATTTATAGGTGTCAAAGTAAAGGTTTCTAGATGTGATTTCTCCCATAAAATTCAAGGAAACCTAAATGGAAAACTAAACTATAAGGAAAACCTTGTACATGTCATTTCTCCCACAAACTAAAGGCTTTCTCCCATTAATTCAAGGTAAACTTTAAGCCCTAAAAACTAAACCTAATGTGGCTGAACTTCCATTGGATTTTAGTTTGTCTATTGAGTGTTAACTTCGACAAGTTCTAAAGGTAGAGTCTTTAGAGGGTCAGGTAGCCTCTGGATCTCATCTTTTCTCAAAGGTGACATATCCAGTAAATGCCCCTACAGTCAATCTATGAAACAGATCTAAATAGAATTTCTTCAATTTAATATCCATAAACCACTACCACTTTAAGGAAAACTGTGTACATATGTCATTTCTCCCATAAAATTTTAGGAAAATTTTAAGGCATGTGTCATTTGCATGTAATTTCTCCCATAAAATATAAGGCAATGTCATTTCTCCCACAAACTCATAAAGGTGTGAATTTTGACATAACTTCATCAACCACTACCACTAGTTGTTTTAGTAAGTGCATAAAATAATTTTTCAAACCATGTACATGTCATTTTTCCCACAAACTCATCAAGGTGTCACTTTTGACATAACTTAATCAACCACTACCTCTAGCTATTTAAGTAAGTGAAAACCAATACCACTTTAAGGCAAGAAGTGTACATGTGTCATTTCTCCCATAAACTTTTAGGCAAACTTTAAGGCATGCGTCATTTCTATGTCATTTTTCCCATAAAATATAAGGCAACATCATTTCTCCCACAAATTCCTAAAGGTGTGACTTTTGACATAAATTCATCAACCACTACCACTAGTTATTTTAGTAAGTGCATAAAATAATTTTGCAAACCATGTACATGTCATTTATCCCAGAAACTCATCAAGGTGTGACTTTTGACATAACTTAATCAAACACTACCACTAGTTGTTTAAGTAAGTGAAAACCACTACCACTTTAAGGAAAACCGTGTACATGTGTTATTTCTCCCATACACGTGTCATTTCTCCCATAAACGTTTAGGCAAACTTTTACATAACTTAATCAACCACTACCACTAGTTGTTTAAGTAAGTGAAAACCACTAAAAGTTTAAGGAAAACCGTGTACATGTGTCATTTCTACCATACATGTGTCATTTCTCCCATAAAATTTTAGGCAAAATTTAAGGCATGTGTGATTTCTATGACATTTCTTTTTCATTTCTATGTCATTTCTCACTTTAAGGCAAATCGTGTACATGTGTCATTTCCCACATAAACTTTTAGGCAAAATTTTAGACATGTGTCATTTCTATGTCATTTCTTTGTCATTCTATGTCATTTCTATGTCATTTCTCACTTTAAGGCAAACCGTGTACATGTGTCATTTCTCCCATAAATGTGTCATTTATCCCATAAACGTTTAGGAAAAATATAAGGCATGTGTCATTTCTATGTTATTTCTTTGTTATTTCTATGTCATTTCTCCCATAAACTATAAGGAAATTTCATTTCTCTCATATAATATAAGGTAAAATTTAAGGAAAATCATGTACATGTCATTTCTCTCTTAAACTCTATGCAAGGAAAAATTGAAGGTATGTCATTTGTAGATGTGATTTCTCCCATAAAATTTAAGGAAAACTTTAGGGAAAACCATTCACATTCCATTTCTCCCACAAACTAAAGGCTTTCTCCCATTAATTCAAGGAAAAATTTAAGGCATGTGTCATTTCTATGTCATTTCTCCCATAAACTATAAGGAGATGTCATTTCTCCCATATACTATAAGGAAAAATTTAAGGCAAACCATGTATGTATGTCATTTCTCTCTTAAACTCTAGGCAAGGCAAACTTTAAGGCATGTCATTTCTAGATGTGATTTATCCCATAAAATTAAGGAAAACTTTAAGGAAAACCATGCACATGTCATTTCTCCCACAAACTAAAGGCTTTCTCTCATTAATTCAAGGCAAAATTTAAGGCCTAAAAACTGAACCTAAAGTGACTGAACTTCCATAGGATTTTAGTATGTCTGTTGAGTGTTAACTTCTAAAAGTTCTAAAGGAAGAATCTGTAAAGGGCCAGGTAGCCTTTGGATCTCATCTTTTCTCAATGGTGACATATCCAGTAAATTCCCCTACAGTCAAACTCTGGAACATATCTGAATAGAAGTTCTTCATTTTAATATCCATAAACAACTACCACTTTAAGGGAAAATGTGTACATGTGTCATTTCTCCAACAAAATTTTAGGCAAACTTTAAGGCATGTGTCATTTCTATGTCATTTCACCCATAAAACATAAGGCAATGTCATTTCTCCCACAAAATCATAAAGGTGTGACTTTTGACATAACTTCATCAACCACTACCACTAGTTGTTTTAGTAAGTGCATAAAATAATTTTTCAAACCATGTACATGTCATTTCTCCCACAAACTCATCAAGGTGGGACTTTTGACATACCTTAATCAACCACTACCACTAGTTGTTTAAGTAAGTGCAAACCACTACCACTTTAAGGCAAACCGTGTACATGTGTCATTTCTCCCATAAACATTTAGGCAAAATTTGACATAACTTAATCAACCACTACCACTTTAAGGCAAACTGTGTACATGTGTCTTTTCTTCCATACATGTGTTATTTATCCCATAAACGTTTAGGAAACCTTTAAGGCATGTGTCATTTCTATGTCATTTCTTTGTCATTTCTATGTTATTTCTCACTTTAAGGAAAACCCTGTACATGTGTCATTTCTCCCATAAATTTTTGGGAAAACTTTTAGGCATGTGTCATTTCTATTTTATTTCTTTGTCATTTCTATGCCATTTCTCACTTTAATTCAAACCGTGTACATGTGTCATTTCTCCCATAAACCTTTAGGAAAACTTTAAGGCATGTGTCATTTCTATGTCATTTCTTTGTCATTTCTATGTCATTTCTCGCATGAACTATAAGGCAATGCCATTTCTACCATATAATATAAGGCAAAATTTAACGCAAACCATGTACATGTCATTTCTCTCTTAAACTCTAGGCAAGGCAAACTTTAAGGCATGTCATTTCTAGATGTGATTTCTCCCATAAACTTAAGGCAAACTTTAAGGCAAACCATGCACACGCCATTTCTCCCACAAATTAAAGGCTTTCTCCCATTAATTCAAGGAAAACTTTAAGGCCTAAAAATTGAACCTAAAGTGGCTGAACTTCCATAGGATTTTAGTTTGTCTGTTGAGTTTTAACTTCTACAAGTTCTAAAGGCAAAGTCTGTAAAGGGCCAGGTAGCCTCTATATCTCATCTTTTGTCAAAGGTAAATTCCCCTACAATCAATCTCTGCAACAGATCTAAATAGATGTTCTTCATTTTAATATCCATAAACCACTACCACTTTAAGGCAAACCGTGTACATGTGTCATTTCTCCCATACTTGTGTCATCTCTCCCATAAAATTTTAGGCAAAATTTAAGGCATGTGTCATTTCTCAAGGATTTCTCCCATTAATTCAAGGAAAAATTTAAGGCCTAAAAATTGAACCTAAAGTAGCTGAATTTCCATAGGATAAGATCCCCCAAACTGAAGGCTTTCTCCCATTAATTCAAGGAAAAATTTAAGGCCTAAAAACTGAACCTAAAGTGGTTGAAATTCCATAGGGTTTTATTTTATCTATTGAGTGTCAACTTCTACAATTTCTAAAGGCAAAGTCTGTAAAAGGCTAGGTAGCCTCTAGATCTCATCCTTTCTTAAAGGTGACATATCCAATAAATTCCCCTACAGTCAATATCTAGAACAAATCTAAATAGAAGTTCTTCATTTTAATATCCATTTCTATACATGCCATTTCTCCCGTAAATTTTAAGGAAAACTTTAAGGATAACCATGTACATACATGTCATTTCTCCCATTTCTCCCATAAACTCAAGGAAAAATTTAAGGATAACCATGTACATGTCATTTCTCCGATAAAATTTAAGGCATAATTTTCTAGTGTTTTTGGAACTATGTACATGTCATTTCTCCCTTAAACTCTTGGCAAGCCAAGCTTTAAGGCATGTCATTTCTAGATGTGATTTCTCCCATAAACTTTAAGGGAAACTTTAAAGCAAACCATGCACGAACCGTTTACATGTCATTTCTCCCTTAAACTCTAGGCAAGGCAATATTTAAGGCATGTCATTTATATATGTGATTTCTGCAATAAACTTTAAGGAAAACTTTAAGGAAAACCATGCACGAACCATGTACATGTCATTTCTCCCTTAAACTCTAGGCAAGACAATATTTAAGGCATCTCGTTTCTAGATGTGAATTCTCCCATAGACTTTAAGGAAAACCATGCACATGTCATTTCTCTCATGCACATTGCATTTCTCTCATGCATTTGCAATAAATGTTAATTTAATATATTTTATTGATTTTTTTTTTCAGGGTAAAAAAAACCCACTAAATATGGTTGAAAAATGGACATTATGCATAGATGTTTCTTGCTATCCCAATCCAGGGAAAGAAATAATTACATATGTGCTTTGAAATATTGCGACTAGCAAGGTCCTTCAAAGGAAAATTAATATATTGGGAAGAACAAAAAACAATGAGACATATTATATTGCATTGATAGAAGGCTTGGGAAAAACTAGGGAATATGGATCAAATGGAATTGTATTTTTCACCAATTCTGAACTTGTGTGCAACCAGATGAAAGGCATGTGAAGGAGAGGCTAAAAGAACTTCATGGAAAAGCAAACAATATTTTTAGCCAATTTCAATTTTTTTGTAGAAGACATTGTACAAATGTTAATAAGATGTTTGCTGATCTATTGTGTGGGGAAATTCCAATTCAAGATTCATATATCAAAGATGAATTAATAGATGAATTAGTATTATATGGGGAAATTCCAATTCAAGATTCATCTCTCAAAGATGAATTAGTGTTGATACACTCTTCTTCAAAAATTCAAGATTCATCTCTCAAAGATGAATTAGTGTTGAGACGCTCTCCTTCAAAATTTATTGATGGACATTGCAACATATCTTTGATATGTGTGTGTTTTTTATTTATAAATGTGTCTTTTTTAATGACCTATGTTTTTTTCAATTATATACCAAGTGTGCTCCCACCATGTAAAGCGCAACTTGGTGAACTTAACATTTTTATAAAAATTTTTCTTAAATTGAGTTTCACACATCAATCAGTGCTTTGAAACTTGTGTTTAACATAATTTGTGTACAGTAAATTATATTAATTTTTTGCAATTTCTTTTGAATTTGTTTTAAATAGTAATTTAAAAATAATTGTAAATGTTCATCGTACATATATATCCATATATATCATGGAGGATAAAAGGAGAAGATCAATAGTATCCCATATCTCTACGAGAGAGGGGGATCATGGATCAAGGGATGTTGATGGTATTTAAATATAATCTTATCTCCATACATACATGTGTGTACATATGGAATTGATTTTTTATCAATTTTGTGAGTTAAATCAGTTGTTAATAAGTTTATTTTTTTATTTTTTAGGAGGTAGGAGGACAAGGGTGTCTACTCCATCAATGGAGTATGGCCATGGTTCACGTGGCTATGGTTCATGCAATCGTGTTATGGTTCACACAATTTAATCAATGAGTATGTACATGAATTTATATGTATGAATGTATTTATGAATTTATTATAAATTCATATTTTTTTATGAAGCTTCCCTCTCGTCTCCTGAGGTTGGTGGTGGTACACATTCCCTTGGAGGGCTATCAATAGGTGGTGGAGAATTTCATGAAGGTGGTGATATGCATTCCCCCAGAGTCCAATCAATGGATGGTCATGTTGGTTCTCAACCAATTAGTGGTCGTTCTGGTTCTCAACAGTCTCAGGGTGGGCAAGATGCTAGCCAACCATATCGAGGTGGCCATCAATCTGAATATTATTCTCATTCAATTTGTACAAATTTGTTTACATGTTTTTTTAATATACGAAATTTTATATATTGATGTAGAGGGTGAAAACGTTGCTCCATATGTTGCTTGAAAAAGATGTAGGATATAGCACTTCATTCAAGAAGAAGGTTGTACTCCAACCACGAATTATTAGTATGACATTTCCGATATACCTTGGGAATCAAACATGCAACAATGCACCTTAAAAAGGTGTCAAAATATTCATTCAAAATTGAAGAGATATCTCTTGGCTTTGACTCTCCCTAGCCAGAGTCGACAAAGCTTGGAAATAGTTACTCACTCTTTAAGCGAACTAGTAGATGTGTACCTAAAGCTTGGGCCAAACACTGATACTTTTGTAGAACTAATGAGAAAAATCAAGGAAACAGTGATGAGTACTGATACATGGGAGGTTTTTAAACAAAGAGTTATAAAAAAAATGGCCAAGTCTATGTTAAATTTCAAAGAAGGGCTAAAAGGAAAGATGCTAAAGGTGCAATATTTCAAGCATCCTCATATAGCTGGATATTTGTATGATAGAAATATTGCTACCTATGGAAGACTCCCATGGAATGAAAAAGTTCCGCTTTATTTTGTAAAATTATTTTATGCAAAATTGTTTTTGGGAATGAAACCCATTTATAATGACCTTACCTCTGAGTTTTTTGGTCCCGGGAAAGGTTGATTGTGTGACCATAGGGGCACTAGGAGTGATGCTGAATTTCCTCGCCCTGAGCCACCATTGGTTAGTCTATACCTCTGTGTCGAAAATTTGCAGTTAGAGATGGATGCCACTTCTCAAATTAGTCGAGAAGTAATGGATGACATCATTGACAATATTCAGAGTGGATTGGGTGGAGTTTATTTTTGTTTGAATTGACAAAGCACACGTGAGAATGCACGTGCTAATTTCGTGTATTATACGGATGAAGAGATAGATAACATGAGTGTTGAAGATCTCATAACATATGCAAAGAATTGTTGCAATGGTTGGCAGGACCTAATTATTCATTAGCAAGAGGGCATGGGAACGATATGTGTTAATGGTTAGGGTGGTTATTTTAACACATATAAAATTTGTAATAAATACATATATATACATAAATTTATTTGTATACATTAATATAACAAAAAATTATCATTATATGTTAACACCATTTGCAGTTGTCACGCTTAATGAACGAAGATGATGTTAATATCATGGTTAGATACTTTGGTTTGCACAATCAAGATGGGTCTCACCATCAATCACATAATCAAGATGGTTCTCACCATCATGATATGTTGGAAAATGTTAGTTTTTTTTAAGTGAACATGATGATGTACACATATTTTTTTATCTATTATTATATATATCGAAACATGATGACATATTTTTAAAATAAATAATTATGCACACATGTACATGTATATATAATTAAATGTTAATAGATTATGATTCCGTCTGATGTTTTTGGAATGGTGGTACCTTCTTCTTCCTTGGGAGATGTGCCAAATCCACCATCACAAGTATGAAACATTTTTCCCTTTTAAATATGTTTTTAAGTTATATATTCCAGCTCAAAAGTTCCATTAAAAAATGAGATCTCTAGATCTTGAGTTATTTTAAAAATTTTGAATTTTAGGTTTTTGGATATTTTCTTTCGGGGCCACCCTTAGGAAATGTGCCAGATCCACCATCACAAGAATTCAAATTTTGACTTAAATATATGTTTAAGTTCTAAGTTATAAATTGAAGTTCAAAAGTTTTATTATAAATTGAGATCTAAATCTTGAGTTATTTTAGACTTTTAAAATTTTTGAATTTTAGGTTCCTGAAGATGATTTCTTTTCTCCACGGATGGAGATAGGAACATCCACACAATTTGAACCATTTGAAAAATTTGTCTAACTTTTTTTTTTAATATTATTGAAAATTAGTTTATATATATGCATTTTCATTTGAAAATTTTTAATATATATACTTGTACATGTATATTGTATAGTTTATAGTGGAAGATTTTCCTGTGGAGGAATTTTTAATGGACGAGAAACAAAACACAATGGACAGGGAACCTCATGATGTATTGCATGATTTTTTTTTTCATTTTGTTCTTTTTCCATGAAATTATATATTCTCATTCATTTTTAAAATGTATTGAATTTTAATGTTTGTACACATTGTGTACAGGTTCCGCATGCTTCACAGGATAGCGTGAGGATCATGACTTTGTTGGGAGAGACACTACATTCATATGTATTTGATGGATGATGCACATGTCTGCAACATTATATTTGATAGATCTAGTCTTAAATTTACTTTTTTATATAGTCTTATCTAGATGTAGTCATATATTTGCTTTTCTATATAACATACTTGTAACACTATATATATATATATATATATATATATATATATATATATATATATATACTTTTATTGTTCATGTGAGATACAAATTTTGGACATATTTTACTGTTTGGATATATATATAGTTTTAAACTACATTTACTCTTGTCTTGGATAGTTACATTTGGCATGTGATCACAAAATGAATCTCTAGATGGAAATTTCAAATTACATTTTCACAGTGTGTATATTTTGGATGGTTGAACTACATTTGGCATGTGATTGTGATATAATGCTTTGTTTTTAAAATTCAAGTTGTCATTTTATAAACTTGTTAAAAATATAAAATGAATCTCTCTAGATGGAAATATCGAATTACAAACCATATTTTAGATAGTTGAACTACATTTGGCATGTGATATAATGTTTTGTTTTTAAAACTCAAGTTTTGGATGGTTGAACTACATTTTTCATGTGAAGTAATGTTGTGATATAATATTTTGTTTTTAAAACTCAAGTTTTGGATGATTGAACTACAGTCGGTATGTGATTTTGATATAATGTTTTGTTTTTATTGGATAGTTGAACTACATTTGGCATGTGAAGTAATGTTGTGATATAATGATTTTTTTTAAACTCAAGTTTTGGATTGTTGAACTACATTTGGCATGTTATTGTGATGTAATGTTTTGTTTTTATTGAATATTTGAACTACATTTGGCATGAGATTGTTGTATAATGTTTTTTCTTTATTGGATAGTTGAATTACATTTGGCATGTGAAGTAATGTTGTGACATAATTTGTTTTGTTTTTAAAACTCAAGCTTTGGATGGTTGAACTACATTTGGCATGTGATTGTGATATAATGTTTTGGTTTTATTGGATATTTGAACTACATTTGGCATGTGAAGTAATGTTGTGATATAATGTTTTGTTTTCAAAAATCAAGTTTTGGATCTATTGAACTACATTTGGCATGTGATTGTGATATAATGTTTCAAGTTTTTTTTGGATAGTTGAACTACATTTTGCATGTGTTCAGTAAAGTTATGATATAATGTTTTGTTTTTAAAACTCAAGTTTTGGATGGATGAACTACATTTGGCATGTTTTGTTTTTAAAATTCAAGTTGTCATTTTACAAACAAAAAAAAAGTTCACATGAATATATGTACATAGAAATGATTTAAGTACATGTTTGAATATACATATCGATATATATATATATATATATATATATATACAATTTCATAAGATTCTAGGTCTTCTTAGATGTGTCAAACAATCATAAAATTTTAAAATTGCATTCTAGAACATATATGTCCAATACTTGCAACATTTTTCATCAAAGCACATAGAAAAGCTACTTTCAGTTGATAGTAAACTGAAAATTAGAAAACACGTACCACACATTTTGCATTCAAGAATGAATATTATATAATTTACTTCTAATAGACACACACATATAAAAAAAATCGTGCAACTTCAAATTTGCATTATATCAACTATGCTAGAAACACAAATATGTACATTTTGAAATAATGACATTATTAAAAATTGTACCAGAGAATGTATCAAAATCGTTTAGACCAGATAATCTAGACATGTGTATGTGTACACATGTATAAATTACTCATGTGCATGTACCAAAACAATGTACATGTGCAAACACTTGCACATATAACATAACAAGGCAGTTCAATTTTTAGTTGAGTTCTGGAAGTTCTAAAACATGAATCCAAAGAGAAGAAATAATTGGGCAGTTCAATCAAAAAAATTCCAATGGAATGCCATCTTCAATGATCCTTTCATGATTGGTTTTTGACATTTTCCATTTCTTAATTTTCATTTTTTTCTTTGATTGAACTTCTATCAACTTTATGCGTGCTGCACACACCAAGTGACTATATTGACAACTTATGACATCAGGTTCATAGTCTTGGAAGTAAAAAAAATCCCCACTTCGATTAGTTTGCCTGAAAAAATAACCTTTCAGTATAATAGACACTCTGTCATATGTAAAACCGTGATCATTATAGTTTTCTAATAATTTCATCTTTCATTCAATGCAACGCATCAAATAATGCTTCACATTTTCATTGTTGATAGTAGGTGCAATTACAACAAAAACATCTCTTGCACAATAAAATGAACTTATGTATTTAAATTTAGATCATAATTAACATGAAAAATTAACTTTAAAATTAACATACATGTACTTGATTTTATTATCTATTTTTAGATCTCTATCATTTTAAAGAAATTCAAATGTTACCTTCTCTAACAAAATCAGAAATTCGATCACTATTAGATGATATTGTAGTCTCCTCTGATTGCATTTCTTCAAACATTGCAACGGGCATTTTCCCCTTCGTATTTAGCTCTGTATGTTGCCAATATTTTACATACATTTTGTTTTCACAAACATCATTGGATTCTGTGTTGTCTATGCAAACATGAAAAAAACAAGTATATTTTCTTTTGTCCAATGCAAACACATTTGTGGACAGCATTGTTTTTATTGAATGCAATTTTCGAGTCCCTTTTATTATTTCAATGTCATTTCTAATCAATCTATCCACATCTTTGACGCCAATATGCCAAAAAAACCTATATGGAAAATTGAAAGAAGAATATAAATATGATATCAAAATACCATAAAAAATAATCACTGTGATAAATGTACACTGTTTAAAATTGGATATCCAATAAAAATTAAATTGAATGTACCTTCACACTTCCCTTGATCGGTTAGTCTCATGGCTTAGTGCAGCGATGCACCATTGAACAAATTCTTTAGTGTCCACAAGTTGGTTTGCAGAGGGGTCCATTTGATATATTCGAAGTGCTCGTTTTATGCATTCCCCTGCACTGTCATGTTCTCCTTTTCCATGACCAGTCTCAAAGAAATTCCAACAATGTTTAATGCGGGTTTTCATATGAAGACAACACAACCAAAAGAATGATCGTGAAAATTTAAATTGACATGCGCATCCATCTGACGATATCCAATGTTCATTGAATTTTATTCCACGACTTTTCAAGGAGTCATAAATCTTTCCAAAACAGTGATGTACAAAATGTGTATCATGTGTATGATCGTCACTACTATAAGAGTGATATTCTTTAATAATATGCCGATTTTCACTGGTGCTTTCTATATGATCAACATTTTGTTCAGCATGTCTATATATAATATGGACGAGCATGGATACTTGGTTAGAATGATAGTATTCACTCTGAATTTCTTTTTATGGAACAACTGTGTAGTTTTCTGCAAAATCAATTACTGACAAATTGGTCCCTGGTGGAAAAAATTCCCGAGATTTTTTGAATTGCAATTCCTGTCATCGAGATCTATTGGAATGCTTGGTGTATTTATAAATTTTTGCTTCAAAATTTCTCAAAAAATCTATCACAAAAATTTCTTCTTCTTGTAAATTAATTCTTTTAGCACTTGCACCTTGAATCGATGTATGGATATATTCATATCTCTTCCATTTCACTTTCATGTTGGACAATGATTGATCATTTATATCAATACGATATTTGTTTTGAAATTTAGTCAAATTTTCACAATCATCGCATTTTTTACCACCAACACATTTCTTTTTGTAAAATAGTTCATCGCTTTCTCTTTCACATAGAATTTGAGATATGAAATCACGGATAGTGGAAAGGAGGTGAATCTTTCCATAATGTTCTACCAAAATTAAGGAATGTGTCATAATATAACTCAAATTCCACATGATAACGACAACAACAAGTGTCGCGTACGGTGATAGGTTTTACATACCATGGTTTTTGTTGAACAAAACGATTGAGACATTAATTTCATGTTTCTCTTCTTTGAACTTGTTGAACAACGCTATCTAAGTGGTGTCCAAGAAATTTTTTGGATGTTCTTCATATTGATTTCGTGCTATTCTTCTTCGCATCACATACCTTACTTTTTGTGAAAAACGTGATTTTTTCATCCAATATTCATATATTATTTTTTTAAAATTTTGTACAAGTCTATCGTTGTATGGTTTTCTAGAAATAGTTGTCCAACAAGCGAGTTCATCATTTACATCTATTTGCAACTGAAATTTTCGATGTTTGTGAAATTTTTTTCGTGAGGTTCCTAATGCTCATGCCATAGATTTTACCAAGTGATTCTCTTTAGTACTTGATGAAACCACTGCCATATGTATTTCTCTACATGCATCTGAAACATTTTTCTATCTAGATATTCTAATTGAATTTATAACACTATTTATATTTTGTATCACATTTTCCATCATTTTTTTTTTAATCTTTTGTTGATTTTTGAATACCCAATAAAGTCATAGCTTCTTTTAATTTCCTTAATTTAGGAGACCTTTCAATTTGAGCTTGAACATCACATTTTCCTTTATGAAGTAAATAAAAAATGTTTTACACGATATCGTATAACATGGTAATTTTTTATCTCCATATGTGTGAGTGTCAACATTTTCTAACATCTCATCATCGATATTGATTTCATTTGTACATATTCGAAAAATAGTACATAATAAGTTTACATATTCAATAAATAACTAAATTAATAAATATATATAATTTCAATAATACGTGCATGTGTTCAATATTATGTATGTATGTATGTATGTATGTATGTATGTATGTATGTATGTATGTATGTATACTTGCTGATTCAGTTTCTTCACTTGAATTTCTTTCAACATTTTCACCATCTCCAATCATTGGTTCAATATTTCTTTCACTTTTTCTTTCAAAAATTTGTATCTCATCATCAATGTTTTGAGGAATATCTCTCTCTGTTTACATTGTAAAATATTTTTCAAATTAGTTCATCAAATAAAAATTAAGCTTCAAAATTTAGACTAGGAAAATTTTAAATATCAAATTTATAATATTTACATTTACATACGTGCTTCAACTTCTAGTTGAGGTTGATTTTCCCTTTCAATATTTGAGTGTTATCCTCTCTTTTTTTGAGATATTATCTCCCCTATTCTCTACGTTCCTCAGAATCTATTTTTCAATCATATTTTCTCTTGAAATTCCTTCGATTTCCCATGATAATTGAGTATGAAGTTCAATAAATTCATAGCTTCTTTTAATTTCCTTAATTTTAGGAGACCTTTCAACAATTGGGCTTGAACTACCACATTTTCCTTTATGAAGTATGAATAAAAAAATGTGATTAACACGATATCGTATAACATGGTCAACTTTTTTATCCCCATATGTGTGAGTGTTAACATTTTCTAACATCTCATCATCAATATTGATTTCATCTGTACATATTCAAATTAATAATACATAATAATTTTACATATTCAATAAATAACTAAATTAATAAATATATATAATTTCAATAATATGTGCATGTGTTCAACATATATATATATATATATATATATATATATATACCTGGTGATTTAGTTTCTTCACTTGAATTTCTTTCAACATTTTCACCATCTTCAATCATTGGTTCAATATCTCTTTCACTTTCTCTTTCAAAATTTTGTATCTCATCATCAATGTTTTGAGGAATATCTCTCTCTGTTTACATTGAAAAATATTTTTCAAATTAGTTCATCAAATAAAAATTAAGCTTCAAAATTTAGACTAGGAAAATTTTAAATATCAAATTTATAATATTTACATTTACATACCCGCTTCAACTTCTAGTTGAGGTTTATTTTCCCTTTCAATTTTTGAGTGTTCTTCTCTCTTTTTTTTGCAATATTATCTCCCCTGTTCTCTACGTTCCTCAAAATCTCTTGTTCGATCATATTTTCTCTTGAAATTCCTTCGATTTCCAATGATAATTCAGTATGAAGTTCAAAACATTTCCTTCAAAAATTTAGACAAAAACTCAATTTAAAAAAACATCACAAAATATTTAATTTTAAAAAAACTCATTTTAAATTTTTTTCACAAAATACATATTTCAATCCAAAACACTTACTTTAAAAAATTCGAGAAAAAATTGTCTTTTAAAAATGAAATGAAGCTCAAAATATTTTCTTCCAAGTCCTACAAAAAAATTTCATTTAAAAAGTTAGACAAAAACTCATTTTAAAAAATCATTATAAAATATTTACTTCAACCCAAAACAAGTAGTCTAAAAAAATGTCACTTCAAAAAATACCTCCAAAAAATGTCCATTGAAAATTAAGCCCAACTTCTTAAAAAATGTCACTTTAAAAAATACCTCCAAAAAATGTCCTTTGAAAATTAAACCCAAAAAGGCTATAAAAAATATCACTTAAAAAAATACCTCTCAAAAATGTCCTTTGAATATTAAGCCTAAAAAGTATGCGTATGTTGGGGATACAATTATTCTTAAGTGAGATGTGAGTAAAAAAATAAAAATATGTGTTGCATTATGATAGTCCAAGAACCATTAATGAAAATTACTGTCAAGAGAACGGGATCTGTAGCTAGGGCTCGCAGAGGGTTTCGCTATCCAGCCTGAATACTGGCGAGAAGTCAAGATCTGATCCAAGATCTGCGGCGAAGGGGCATCGAGCTGGCTCAGAATATGGGAAGACTGGGGGCCCCCGGAGCCCCCACTTTCAAGCAAGTCATAATAGACAAGGGTAAGAGGCAGATGGAGGGTCTGAGAATCACCGGCTCTACAACTGCCGGAGGTCGCTCAAAGGGTGGTAACCCGATCCCAAGTGATCGTACAGTCAATACAACAGACGATACCATAAGAAAGCGAGACACAACACCTGAACTACCCTCGTAGGGAGCTGATCTGTAAGAAGGAGGAACATAGAAGAACAACAAGTCAAATAACAGTTCGGATCTGAATAGATCGACTGCACAGGAGTCCAAAGACACCGGCAACCGCACAAAATACCAAGGCAGGTGCAAGCCGAAGGCAAGCGAAAGCCTCAGGGTCATCATCAATGACCCAGATCTGCAAGCTTACAGAGATCACATGGTTGTTCACGCTGTGATCTGCAAGTTCATGGGTTTCTAGCCCAGTGAAAAAGCCCTATGTCAATGGATCAAGCAAGTCTGGAAACCGAAAGGAGATGTGCAGCTGCACTTGGGCGCCAAGGGTTTCTTTACAGTATTTTTCGCGAATCTAGAAGATAAGGATCGAATCTTTGAAGGAGGCCCGTACTTTTATGCCTCAGCAGGCCTCTACATGAAACCCTGGATACCCAACTTCGCCCCTGAACAGGAAACGTTCACCCAAGTATTGGTGTGGATCCGACTGTTTTCTTTACCAATAGATTATTGGAGACCAGCGGCGCTGGAACAGATTGGTAACACCTTGGGAACTTTTGTCCGTGCTTCTGAAGCCACTCTTCAAAAAAGGTACACTTCTTATGCCCGCATTTGTGTTGAAATGGATGTATCTGGGTCTCTGCACGAGGGTTTATGGTTGGAATACAGAGACGATGCCTATTTTCAGACCATAGACTATGAGCAGATACCGTTCAGGTGCAGGAAGTGTCACGAGCATGGGCATTTAATCCGCGAATGCCCGCTTAACAAACCAGCCGAGAATCCCAAAGAGAAATCTACCTCGGCTTCAGATGGATTTGTCCGCCCCACGGGCAGACATCGGGCCAGTCGCAGAAATTTACCTCAATCAAATGCCTCGCTCACCAAAACTGCGAACACCTTCGAAATTTTAGGAGAGGATTTCCCATCCGAAAACATGAATCAAACCCTAGCAGGAGAACAACAGGCCATTAGAATGGAAGAACAAGGCAACCAATCTAGGGAACCTTTCAAGCCTTCCGATCTGCTCTCAGCCTCATCGGAAGGAAAAGCTGAGGAAGAGGATGAGGACATGGTCCTCAGTGAATTGGGTACGAAAGACCTGGAATTAGGAGAGATTCTGGAGAAAGAAGGATTGGATCTGAATTATATAGTCGAGCAATGGAAACAGAAAGGAATAGACAAAATACCAGAGGAAGAAATCCATAGGGTAAACTACCTATTCCTAACCAGACAAGATGCAACATTTAAGGGGATGAAACGTGGCAGAGAAGCAACCAAAGGCTTAGGCATAAAATCACAGACTCTCCATCAAAATCAAGCTAGTCTCAAGCATAGGAAGAAACGAGGGAGATGATCCAATAATGATGCTCTTCAAGAATTGGGTCAGATGTTGATTAATTCGGGAAAGATGAAAGCCCTAGAGGCTTTCTCCTTCTCAACTTAAGAACTCGTTAGCAATGAAAGTTATCTCCTGGAATGTAAGAGGACTGGGCAGCCTTAGGAAACAGAGGCTCCTGAAAAAGAAAATCATGCAAGAAAAACCGGACTTGGTTTTCCTCTAGGAGACCAAATGTACGAGTCAGAAATTGGATGAAGTGGGTAAACGTCTAGGCAGACAGCTCGAATACCTAGCAGTAGAAGGAAATGGCATGAGTGGGGGTCTTGCTACTTTTTGGACCCCAAAATCTCTTCATCTCCTTAGTGCAGAAGCCACCAAAACCTTTCTAGCTCTAAAAATGCAGGTCATAGGGGAGAAAGGAACCTTTCTGTTCACCAATGTTTACAGCCCTCAAAGACAAGAGGACAAAATGATGCTTCTCAGCAATCTTACCAGGCTACATCAGAGACACTTCAACTCTATTGCCATTTATGGAGGTGATTTCAACATGATTACCTCGCTCAATGAAAAGAAGGGGGGCACACGTGCACTGGGCAATGATGCCATAGCCTTCAGCTCTTTCATTCGTGATGTCAACTTGGTGGACGTTCCACCCCGTACTGGCAATTTCACCTGGACTAACAGAAGAGGAGGAGACAGGCCCATTGCCTCCAGGTTGGACTGCTTTTTGATCTCAGAAAGCATCCTCTTCGAAGGGAACATTATAAATTCGAACATCCTCCCCTCTGGAGGCTCGGACCACTGGCCTATAATGCTCCAGGCCTCAATCTTGGGTACCCCTAGAAACAGGCCCTTCCGTTTTGAGAAATTTTGTATTTTTCACAAAGATTTCTCCAGCAACATTAAAAAATGGTGGAAAGAACCACTGCTTGTAGAAGGGACGAAAATGTTCAAGCTGCAAGCGAGGCTCAAATTCATCAAAGCCAAATTGAAGGCTTGGAATCGAGAAGTATTTGGAAACATTCTTGCAGACAAGCAACACCTTGAGCAACAACTGGAATAAATTCACAACACTTGGATTCAGGGAAGCATTTTGCAGGAATCTATCAATACTGAGCGGGAACTCATGCAGCAATGGAATGAAAGATGCGAGCAGGAAGAAATTTTGTAGCGGAAAAAGTCACGAATTTAGTGGCTTAAGGAAGGTGAAAGGAACACAAAATTCTTCCATAGATCTGCTATGGACTACAGGTGCAATAACAGAATCACCAAGATTCAAGATGAGCAAGGGAATGTCTTCCAATCACATCATGACATCGCTTGCCAACTCCGAAATCATTTCAAGCTCAGTGCCACTGAACCTGATGTGGATTGATAGGAAGCCATTAAAGAATTAGTCTCATCCATTCCCCTCCTCATCACTGAGGAATGGAACAAAGCCCTGGAAAGGTCGATCTCCCCCCAGGAGGTGGAGGAGGCAGTCAAAGAGATGGCCAATGGGAAAGCCCCAGGGCCGGATGGTTTTACAGTGGATTTTTTTAAAGCCTGTTGGGATGTGGTAAAGGAAGACATATGGGAGGTAGTGGAAGATTCTAGATCCTCATCTTCAATTCTGAAGTCCCTAAACTCCACATTCATAGCACCAATTCCCAAGGAAGCGGAGGCCTGCACCCCTGCCAAATTCATGCCTATTGCGCTATGTAATGTACTTTACAAGATCATATCAAAAGTCATGGAGAATCGCCTGAAACCTATTCTCCCTTAGATTATTTCCGAGGAACAATCAGGGTATGTGGAAGGCAGACAAATTATGGACAATTTCCTGTTGGCTCATGAGATTATCCACACGCTGCAAACTCACAGAAAAGCTAGTATGATAATGCAATTAGATCTATCCAAGGCATATGATAAGGTCAGTTGGGAATATATGGAAGTTGTTTCCAAGCTTTTGGCTTTGGGAATAAATGGATTACCTGGACTTTAGCTCTGATTAAATCTCCCAGTCACTCCATTCTGATCAACGGAGCCCCCTCTTAGCCCTTCTACCCTTCAAGAGGCATCAGGCAGGGGGACCCCATTTCACCCTTCCTCTTTGTTATTCTGATGGAAGGCCTTAGCCGCCTCATCAATTCAGCTAACAATAGGAATGTGATAACTGGCCTCCAACCCTTAAGTAATTTTCTGGCCACCACCCATCAGCAGTTCGTGGATGATACCATGCTGCATGGAGTCCCGACCATTAAGGAAGCTAGAGGTTTTAAGCGACTCCTAAACTTGTTCAGTCACGCCTCGGGTATGGACTTCAATTATGATAAATCCTCTTTTTTCTTTTTCAACACGCATTTAGCTATTTAGAGGCATCTGACTGGCATCTTGGGTTTCAAGAGAAGTAATCTCCCTTCTAAGTACCTGGGCATCCCCCTTACTGACAAACCTTGGCAGAAGTGTCATTGGGAGAGGCTTCTCTCAAAGCTGGCAAACCGGTGTAGTCATTGGACCAACCGAGTTCTCAACCTGGCTGGTCGTCTAGTCATGACGAAGGCCATTCTCCAGGCTATACCGCACTATATGCTCTCGATCCTTCCATCTCCCAAAGGAGTTCTTCAGAAAATCAGGAACATCCAACGGAATTTTCTTTGGTCAGGTAACTCTGGGAAGCCTAACTGGGCGCTGGCAGCCTGGGACAAACTTTGCAAGCCTAAAAGCCATGGCGGGCTAGGTTTATAGGATCCAAGTTCTACCAACAGGGTATGTGGTGCTAAACTATGGTGGAGGTGGCTCTCAGAACCACAAACCCCATGGGCACGCCTCTGGAAATCCAAATATGCAGCGCAATGACCGCTAGAGGAATTAGTAAGAATTACTGACGCCCCTGCAAGCTCTCCCATATGGAACCTAGCCTGAGCCAACCGGAACATTATATAAGACCATTGTTTCTGGGAATTAAGGAATGGGCACCATGCTCTTTTCTGGGAAGATGCATGGCATCAACTCCCGAAACTCGAACATCCTAACCTACAACCTCTACGGCGGTGGTTTCAGGACAATGGAAAACTGAGAGGGCATCATTATTGGGCTATTAACTAAGACCAACATCATTGGAGAACTTGGACGCTCTCTCCTCCTCCTTCGGATGATCACCTGAAGAATCTCCTTAATACCCTCAATACTATCCTTGGGAAGAGACTAATCAGGACAGTCCAAGGGCTGGACATTCTTTACTGGGGTAAGCTCTCCGAAGGATCTTTCAACCTCAAAGAAGCCCGCTCCTATTTGGAAAACAGGAATGTCGATGATAAGGTTTCCTGGCATGATAATGTTTGGGAACGCAACCTTTGGCCCAAAATCAAGACCTTCTTATGGCTTCTTCAGAATGGGAAAATCTTTTAAAGAAAGGGTTCATAGGACCCTCTCAGTGCCCCCTATGTGAACATCAGGAGGAGACTATGAATCATCTACTCAATGAATGTGTTTGGACTAGCCACTTATGGGATTGGATACAAAGCATTTTCCACCAAACAGACAGAAACTGAACTTCCATTAACAATAAAATCACCCACTGGCGCTCTAACTACTCCAACAACAACATGGTTAACAATCTCTGGAGGCTTAGTCCGGGTTTCTTAATATGAACAGTTTGGAAGGAGAGAAACAACCACATTTTTAATAAACATAGCTTCAGATAGATCGAGGAAATAAAAACAATTATTATGCAAGGCCTAACAGAGACTACTCTCACCTGGTGCAAAGAATAAAAAGTCGAGTCGCTGTCTCCTAATGACCTCAGAATTCTGGCTATTTTCAGTCTCTCTGAGACGACGGAGCGTTATATACAGGAGCACGCCCGTCGACCTGCACCCTCTCCTGCAATTTGGCAGTGTCCACCTCCAGGATACTGCAAATTCAATTTTGATGGGGCCTCCAAAGGCAACCCAAGCCCAATGGGTATGGGAGGTGTCCTGCGAGATGAAAAGGGAGGAATTATGCATGTCCTCTGCAGAAATCTAGGAGAAACTACGAACAATGATGTAGAATTCGCAGCTCTAGAACAAGGGCTAAGGTTGTTAATTCGACTCGGCAGAGGAATGACCATTGTGGAAGGCGATTCTCAGCTTGCCATAACTACCATTAAGAAAATTCAATATGGAACTAAGCCTGATAAGGCGATAAAACACTGGCGTCTAGCCGCTGTTACAGAGATCATAGCAAAGCACCTTGCCTCCCTCGGTGGCATCATCCTTCAAGCCGTGTGAAGGAAAGCTAATTCTCTCGCAGACCACCTAGCAAATTATGTGGTTGATAACTCGACTAATGCCCTGGACACCTGTTGGATGGAGCTACCGCATGCGGAGCTTAGGGATCAGTGCTATGGCATTTCGAGGCGCGACATAACTGTCGGTAATACCGAGGAGACGGATGGCAGCCTATCCATCATAAGCAGATCATGAATAATCGTTTCATGATTAATTGTATCAGATGGCACCATAGGTTAACAGTACCGGGCTTTTCTTGGATTTGGCAGTTCATAATGAGAAAGGACAAGTATACAGCATCCGGTCCTTACGATGAATTAAGAGGAGATTTTAAGCGTGTGAGCGGCATGCTTCGGGGATGGGAATCTCAGTGCAGGACCTCGGTTGTAATGGGCAGATCGGATGGCGATCTGCTATTCATCATCATTGTGATTGGATTTCCTGCACAATTTATCACCCCCCCTCCCGACTTTCTATTTATGTAGCTCTTTGATACCGCACTCTCTTACATTCCTCTCTCCTATCTCTTAGCGGTGCGCTATCCATGCTCTGAACCTAGGTTACACTCTGCTCCTCTCAGGTATATCTCGGATCTCTCTAACTAGGATTCCATGGTGGATATCAACCTTCGCAGTATTAAATCTTCGCAGGCCCTTAAAGGGGCCAAATATAGTTACGAAGCCTCGGTTTCAAAACGGGGGAAGCAAACGATTGAATTGCTGGAAGAAGAGGTGGAACTATCATAGGCTCGGACGGACGATAATGCCATCAGCGAAGAAGTCGACTGGTTGGTCGACCCCGGGACACCCTCCACTCGCCATACGCAATTCCTGCAGACCCAAGTAGTGGCATGGAAAATGAAACTATGCTAGTGAAGGAAATTTCCATGTAGGGTGTCGCGGTCAAAGAAACTTTTGTTGCTACCTCCATGTCATCGGCCAGGAATACAGCGCAGTTGGACAAGATGGAAGTTGCCTTTAACGCACTCACAGAGGAGCTCCGCAGACATGGCAAAGCTTTGGACAGCTTTGTTCGACGTTTTGATATTTATCTCTGCCATATCCTCAATGTGTCCATTGAAGTTCCAACAGATGATTCGCAGACCACTATCATCCGGCGTTTCAAGCCCAGAGCTCAAGCGAAGGGTGAGGAGGCGGCAAATCCCAGCATGGTTGGTCACTCTAGAGCTTCGACTCCCACTCAGTAGTGTGTTTGCTCTTTCTTCGATCCTCTGTTCGGACTGCTAATATCTACTGTTGTTGTTTTTTATATGTATCTTTATCTGCCACTGGTTGCATCGGGTATGTAGTTAGGATCCTCCGGCTGTTAGATTTTTTGGTGAATGTCTCAAGTCTCTCGGGTAACCCTGCATGGTGGACCTGTGTTTGTGTTTTTGGTTATAGAGGTCTTGCTATTACATAGCCTGGTTGTTTACAGTCCTTGTCTCCTCAGTCCATCTGTCCACGTGTCCTAAAGCAGGCCCATGGCACTTTCTGCTGTTGCTTTCAGGCCATTGAACTCTTTTGTAATCACTGTTTCATAATATAATATACTGATACAGACTTACAAAAAAAAAAATTATTAAGCCTAAAAAGAGTCCTTTCGAAATTAAGCCCAAAAAAAGTCCAAAAAATGTCAAAAAAATGTCTTTTGGAAATTAAGCGCAAAAACCTCTAAAAAAAAAATGCATCCAAAAAAATTTCCTTTGGAAATTTAAACCAAAACCTCTAAAAGCAAAATAGTGTAGAGGGACAATAAAACCACAGCTCTAAGCTATTATCAAATTCACTAATCCAATAAACAGGAAACTATTCCAACTATTACAACTAAGAAAGCTAATTGTGCATTTTCACTTATATAATACAAAAGAAAGAATGAATTAGCTAACAGGAATGGTTTACTTGCTGATGAACGAAGAAAATGGGCTATATTCTCGGAAGCTTGCCAGGCTATAGGGAATAGTGGAACCAATAGAACTCACTATGTGAACTACGAAAACTATGCCCACTCAACTAATGAAGCTAACAACTGGATCAATAAGCTAAATTAAAAATGTATCACATACCTTCAAGAAATGTACTTTGAATGTTAAGCCAAAAAGAGTCCTTAAGCCCAAAAAAATCCTTTGCAAAATCAAACCAAATGAAGAAATGTGAAAAATTATGTGAAAATAATGAATCCGTTTAGATCTATTTATATTGACGCGATTTTTTTTTTTTGAGGGGCTTCGTTGAATTTTCCAGCTCACATAAATTCAATTAAAAGTTCGGCCAAACTTCTGTAAAAAAATGGGCTGAAATTTTGTGTCGTTAGACTTGATGGGCCGTCGAAGCAAAAAAAAATTCGACCGAACTAACACATCTGCAATTATGCAGAGCCGAGATCTGAACACATTTCTTCAATTTTGGACTGATTAAAATCCATGAAAATTTGTGAATTAACTATCGGAACCAAGACAATCATTTTCAAAATTCAATCTACTTTTAGAAAATATAACTTTTATGAAATTTCATAAATATTTACTAATTTTAATTAATTTTGTAATAAAACGGGTGTAAAAAATTTCTGAAGGTCATTATGATTCAGTGAAATCGGTATTTTGTATCTTCCAAAATACACTGTAAAAAAATTGAAAAAATTATGGTGCATTACATTGGTCCGTTGTATGTATTGGGTAGTTTTTAGATTTTTAGTTTATAACTTATATGTTGAGAAATTTAGTGCGAGCCGAAATATATTCAAAATATGCAGTTTTTTCATATCAAATCGGTTCAAAAAATTCTAGTAATTATGATATGCATCAGTTAGTTTCTTAAATATAACGAAAACGAAGTAGACTCTTTCTAGATTGTTGTAACATATTTTGTTTCTAAAAAACACAAAGTTTTCAAAGAATACACCAATGCGTTTAAACATGACTTCTTATGAATCCTTTGATTGTTAAAAAACACACAGTGAAAGAAATGCTAAGTTGACATATCAAATGTGTATAAAAAAATTCCAAAAAATAAGTAATAGAAAGCTAATAAAATTTCTGACAACCTTTAATTTTATCACAAAATGAAATTCTAAATAGAAAAATTGTTTTGGCTTGCAAAAATTTGAAGAATAGAAAAAAATGATTTTTTTTTCTCAAAAAAGAGAAAAAAGTGTAACCCAACTTCACATTTTCACCCAGAGGGTATGTCAAAAAATTAATACAGAGAAAAAGACAAAAAGAAATAAGCGTTGAAAAGAATAAAAAGAAAATAAGAACCCCACAAAAGAAAAAATAGAAATAACACTGAAAGTGTTGCAAATTCAAATGCCAGTACTGATAAAATAATTTTCTTTATGTCAATAGCCAATAAGGTTGTGTGGAGCTTGTCTTAAAATGCCACGATGACTAGATTTTTTTTTCAAATCATACAGCTTAATGATGATTGAACAAAGGTAAATTTCTATTAATTAGGTTAGTGAATAAAGATTTTCTGAACAATTTAATCTTGGAAAATCAGTAGTTAGGTAGAAAACTAAATTGATTCAACTACTTAATCTGAATCAATAGGAGAAATAAGCGATAGAGTAGGTTAGAATTTTTATAAAAAAAAAAGGTGATGTGGGTTTGCTAGCTTAATGCACCCTAAGAAAAAGAAGAAAAAATGTTAGCTTAGAAAAAGAAATGAAATTCAAAGGGTGGGTAGAAGTTGTTTTGGAGCTTTGAAAAGAATTAAAATAGGTTATCCTAAGTTTTGGTTTTCAAAATTATTTATGCATATGAAGAGAAAAAGGGATAATATGATCTTATCCTAAGTTTTTGACTAAAGTCTTTGGGTGCATTAAGGAAAAACTTAGCATATTATCATATATCCTAAAGTTTTATTTCCCATTAAACCTACCACTACCTAAAAATTTGTCATGTCACATAAATGTAAACCCCACACATCTGCTCGCTCATCATCTTCTCCACCCTGATCCAACGGTCGTCATCCATTTTTTCCCCCCCTCTCCATCTGAGCTTTACCACCAGGGGGTCCGAAAATCTGTTTCAATTTCTGGGCCCATAAAACCATGGTGGCTCCTCAGCATTTCGTACCCCCCTCCGCTCATAATGCTTACCGCTGCATACCCCCCCCCAAGAACTGTTATTCCCTCCAATACCGAAACTACTCACCTATCCGTTGTGCCCACCAATCTTGTCATGGCACCTCACATATGCTCGTTGGAAATTAATTCCCTTCCCACGAAAAACCATTCATTATGCACTTAATTAAATAATTAACTGTTAATATAACAGATCTGTGCCACAATCAATGGAAAAAATCCCAAAATATGTATAAAACCATGCATTTTGAACATGTTTAGCCTTTACCTTGCATATTTTTCTGTAGTTTCCATAGTTTCTACATGTTTACAGAGCTATGGATCGATTTATCAAGTCATTAACAATCCTATCACTGCATCCACTACACCTTCTTCGCAAACCCATAGCTTTACATAGTACCAATAAGCCTATTCCTTTAAGAACCCTTTCAATTGTCTAAAACAAATTGAATAATGCCTCCTAAGAAGAAAAAATAGGAGGAACTAGTTAACCCATTGATCCATCCCCAGTTGATCTGGATCATGTCCCTCTAGCTGACAAAGACTACAAAATTCATGAAACCCTTTGTGAATTTGAAAATTTTGAGATTTATTGTTGGCTAGAAGACAAATACATAGACAAGTTAGATGACATTGGACCGTGGGAATCAAACTTACATCACTATATTTTACCTCATACCCACAGTTCCCCTGAATTCATCCCCAAATGCCAGGCCTTCTACATACCTATCTAGACATCCATAATTTCCCCCACAGGTGAAATTATGTTCCCTATCACTACACAATCCATTGATCAAATGATGCAGACCCCTTATATAGAAAACGAAACTCCTTTATCCCAAGAAACCCTTAATGAATTGTATCAGAAGCTATATTTTTCCAAAAGGGCTAAAACCCTTGAAATTTTTCTAGTTGAAGATACTCAATTGCCTAAAAAGAGCCCTCCTTACTCTTCCTCCATTATCCCTGAAAGAGCCAAGCAGATAATCACAGTCATTTCATACCTCCTTGGATACTACTCTGACCAGTGGGTAGATGAGCCAATTATAGGTTTCCTCTCCATATTTTTTGCAGATTCAAAGCCACCTATCCTTTTCAATTTTAGCCAATTCCTAGCAGATAGTATTCATGATCAATTTGTCAGATTTGAAACAAAAGAGGTGTTTAAATATTCCTCTGTTCTAGTGTATATGTTTCTATATTTCCAGGGAGACAAATTTAAATTCACAATGCAGAAATTCGATGATGATGGCAATCAACATCTAGTCATCTTCAGGACTACCATGGTGATGAAAGAGCAGAAGGAGTATTCATATAAACAGTTCATTGAACTATTTGTACATCCAAAAATGAGCCTTCTTAGCAATACAACTGAAGCAAGAGATTGTGAGGAAATTATGAGGATTATATATCTATCAAATCAAGCAAAGACATGTGACTGGTATTTATAGAAGAACTACACAGATTTGAGAATTTATGGTTGTGAGATTGCTCCTTACATGCTTCCAAAATTCCTCCCAATGATGATTTTTGATTTAGAGTACATAATGAAAATGTTAGATGTTGATGAAGTCCACTTTATATCAGAAAAAAATAAGTCACGACTTAGGATTAAAACGCAGATTGGGCCATTCATTTGCAATAGCAGGTTAGCAGGGGAGGAAGCAAACATATTCTTGAAGAAAATAAAGTTCATCCTCAATTTTAGCTAGTCCTATGATCCATTAGAAACCATTTCAAAATTAAGGGTGGAAAGCAAGACTACTCCTTACATACATACTCATAGGCCATAAATAGAGAAGTACATGAACCAAATGGAGTGGGATAAAACCACTTTGCAAGAGGCCGAAGAGAAACTAGTCTCTACTTCCACATCATAGACTCTTATCCCACAGGAAAAAGTAGGAAAAATACTCAGAGAATAAGAGTCACCTTCAGTGATTGATACTACCAACAAGGAATTCAAGATAATGTACATGAAAAGAACCAAACTCAATCCTAAAGTTAAACAAAATAAAGAATCAGAACAAGAGGTTATCATAATCACTAAGGAGACACCTACCTGCTCTCAAGTTGTTGGTCAAAACACTCTCTTTCCTACTAATTCTACAGCTTCACAAGAATAGCAATAGGCCATTTAGACAAGTAAGGTCGTCTCAGGAGAGAAAGAAAAGACAAATTTTGATACATTCAGAGAAATCAAGTTGAAGAATGAAATCCTAAATAATATCACATACAGTCAATTCTGGAAGCAGACCTCTAGTTCCTAGAGTAGGTTTGTTTCAACATTTGACTTTGATAAAGGTAAAATTAAAATGGCCTTTCTTGAGGCACAGATTTCATAGCCTAAGACAACAACTAATTACAAGAAAAATTCATTTGAGTTTGACATTAAAGACATGCATCCCATTGATCAAATGGAGATGCACAAACAAGCAAGTGAAATTATTTCCTCTACCATAACTAATACAACCATGAGTTTATCTAAATTGTAGGTTTCATTGGAAAACATTCAATCGCAGCTAAATATGGAGAAAATCTCTTCTTTGGCCAAGGATACAAGAATTAAGTCTTTGGAATACTTAATGGTCATAGTAGGATATGATCCTTCCAACATAAAATCTACGTAGGAGATAATAAAGAAGAAAAATTTTGACATAACAACATTGAGGAGAAAACTAAATTTTTCAGCCACATAAGACCCTCTCACCAAATATATTGAAGAAATAGAGTCTCAAAAGTTGGATATGATGAAGCTCATCATGGAGAAAATTCCCAATTAAGATAGATGGAGACAAAAAATGGAGAAAATGATCAAGGAGAGGGAGCAGGATGGTTCCTTTGGAGGATGTACCTCTTACAACCATCCCCATAACTAAAAATTCTACAAAAAACACATCATATGGTGCAAAACAATTGATAAAGGCAGTGGAGAATATATCTATCTAGATAGAGGAAATTAAGAAGCTTCAAGATCAAGTCAAACTATTGGAAGGCCAAAAATCGAGAAGTGAAGTTTCTCATGCAGCTTGAGTACAGATAGCTCAGAAACTTATAGAGGGGTTGCAAAAGTAAGAGAGAGAATCATCCATAGGACATACATTGGGCCAAGTCAAATAAATCATCTAGACATATATAATTGAATCCATTAATGAAATCTGGACCTGCATCTAGATTATTTTTTAGCAGAAGGAATTGATTGAGAAATAAAATGATGCCATCACAACTATCGCGAAAGAGCTTGGAGATATGCCTGTCACTTAAAATAACCTCATCAAGTTCTTAAAATCCAAGAACATATATGAGCTGGATGACTTGGGAGTGGATGAAATAAAGCAAACCCTTTTATAAGTGAATAATATTCTTACTAAGAAAAACTTGATTATTCAACTAGAAGAGAAATGCTACAGTTTAGATATAGCACTGAATATATTTTCTAGTAGGATTGAGCCTCTAACAGAGAAGGGTCTTCCTTCTCTGTTTGTTATTAATGATAAATTGATAACCCATTGAGACTATGTGAAGAAGCTAAGCTAAATTTCCAGGGACACTGCCAAGTTATCCAATATCAAAGGCACCATGATAGGTAAAGAATTCTTGGAAACAATGAGAAGTGATATTTTCATCCAACATGAGGTAAACCACATATTCATGGTAAAACCTACTTTTTCCAGATATACTGAAGTGGATGAAATTTATCGAAAGGAAATGAAGTTAACTATCCCAGATGAAGCTCGATGGGATAAACTGTGTGAAATACATGAGTAAAAAGTAAATGAGAAAGGTCATTTGCAACCATCACATCAGGCATCACATCAGCTAGCACAACAACCATCATAACCCACAAATAGGTCTACTCAGCAATTGTTTCCTCTAAAACAGTGCCAGTGTTCCAGATCACCTCCAACGAGCCTATTTTTCGTCACAATTATAGTTTATTATTCAATTTTGACTAATAATACACTGTCTGTTGAGACAAATTTTATTGTAATAATTTTTGTAATATTTAGTATAAATACTTCACTGTTCGAAATTTTGAAAATTCAACAAGAAATGTGTGCCTAATTTGATTTTCCCTTAATTAAATTGGACAATAAAATGTAATCTTATCTCATAATCACCTGTAATAGTTAACTGAGCGTGATAAACTTAGTTAGCTCATGAATTTAGATTTGAGGGTGGTTGGTGAGGCATGTAGAGTGATTCTATTGGTTATGGAGTTTGAGTTGCAGTTAGTGCATTATTTTAATGCATGAGAAATCAGTTAACTCAATTTATTGAGTTAAAATCAGTTGAACTAGTTGTAATTGTTTATTGCACTAGTGAGAGGTCAATTGAATTAAATCATATTTAATTCACATGAAATGATATTTCATGCAACTGATGATTTACTATTAATAGCTACATGCATGTTAGTTCCAGTGGAGACCCAATTGAGACAAAGGTTAAAGGATGTTAACTATCAGTTGTATCATTATTAGGCTGCCCGCATGTAGTAAGACAACCATAGGGTTTCCCAATATGTATTTCACAGTTTTGGAAGGCTGAAATTAAAAAAATAATAGGGATTGAATTCCACATGAATTGTGCAAGCAAGGTAGGTTGATTAGAGGCAGGAAATTGGCTAAGTGTTGGTTGATTTTGTCCGGATCAGTGTGAGATAGTTGTGAGAGTGCAGGAGACTCTTGTGAGAAGAGTGCATTGTAATTGTTTCATGATTCCTTGGTGAATATAAAATATAATATAGAGGGTTTTTGAGTAGTAATCTTTCTCCAGGAAAATATCTGTGTTGTGGTTTGATTTTCTTCTTCCTTTACTTGTTGTGATTGGCAATCATGTTTATTTTCTGCAATTGATTTGTAGAAGTATTCAGTATCTTGATTTATCATATCACATGATCAAATTGAATCCATTGATAGACACATTATTTGTATAATTTCTACATGGTATCAGAGTGCACGAAATCACTATAGTGGAGAAGAAATTGAGTTTGTGTTGAATACCATTTGAATTTGCAAAAGTACTCTTTGGTGCGACTGGCGGATCAAGATCAAGATGGATTTAAATGGCTTGAGATTGGAGTATGCAATCGAGGGAAGTTCCAATTATGTTGTGTGGAAATATAGGATGGAGGCAGTTCTAGAGGAAAACAGGTTGAAAGAATTCATTGATAATGACATTCCTAAACCCGCAGCAGCAGATTCTGCTCTTCTTGATGCTTGGAAAAAGAAGGTTGCAAAGGTGAGGAGGATCTTATTGGAGGGAGTATGAGACCACATTGTCTCAAGTCTCCATGGAAAAGTGACACCATATGAAATGTGGAAGGCTTTGATAGATATTTTTCAGAGTAGCAGTGACCACAAAAATTTGGCACTGAAGGACAAGCTCAGGAAAATCAAAATCGAGAAAGACGACACTATTCTGAAATATTTAACCAATTTTTTCCAATGTCGAGATGAGCTTGGGAGCATTAGAATTACTGTAGAAGATGATGAATTGGTGAGCCTAGATCTTCTAGGCCTTCCCAAGAGTTGGCAGAGTTATCAGGACTCTGTCAATGGGAGGGAGAAGCTGCTAGATTGGGAGCAACTTTGGTCGGATTTGGTGCAAGAAGAATTTAGTCAGAATACCAGGGATGGATCCTCATCCAAGACGGATGATGAGAAAATTTTCACCTCGGTTGGTAAGGAAAAGAAGAGGAAGGGAAAGAAATCCTATTCCAAATCTGAGACCGATAGAGAAGGCAAGAAGTGCAACATGTCCAGAGTGAAGTGTTTTCACTGTCACAAGCATGGACATTATGCCACTAATTGTCCACAAAAGAAGAAGAACAAGAAGGCTTCAGGATATGCAGTTATCAAGGCTTTGGCCTCGCAATTTGAATTGGAATTATTTCCAATCGCATGCATGGTGTCAAGTGCGATGGGATCAGTGTGGTACTTCGATAGTGGTGCATCTTTCAACATGACGGAAGACAAAGAAATTTTCAATAGCTTGGAGGAGAAGGACCCCGAGATGCATATTGAAATGGGTGATAATGGGAGATATAGCGCTACTAGGATTGGTACGGTTACCTTCCAAAGATAGTCATGTAAGCCCTTCTTATTAAAATATGTAATGCATGTACAAGGCTTGAAAAAGAATTTAGTTTCAGTTGCAATGTTGGAGGATAAAGGTTATGATGTGGTTTTCAGTGAAGGGAAAGCTTTCCTTCAACACAAAGGCACAAGACAAGCCAAGAATATTTGGATTCATGTGACTAATCTCCAAAAACTTTATGTAGATGGGTGCCAGCATTGATGGGTAAGGCAGAAAAGTGGTGAGCCGAGATGAGGGTGAGTTATGGCACAGGAGATTGGGCCATCTACATCACAGAACCTTGAAGGTCATGCGACAAATTTATACAGGGCTTCCAAAGGGTGCTCTTGTGTAGATAGACACATGTAAGGGATGTACCATGGGGAAGTATGCAAGGGCCACTTTTCACAAGAAGGAGAACCGAGAAACAAAAATCCTTGAGAGAGTTCACTTAGATGTGTGTGAATCATTCTTGACAGATTCAAAAAAAAGCACATGTATTATGTGAACTTTTTTGATGATTTTTCTAGAAAGTGTTGTATATAATTCATGCTGAAGAAAGATCAGACTTTCTCAAAATTTTGTGAGTTCAAAGCACTGGTGGAGAAAGGTACAGGGAAGCATGTGAAGGCCCTTAGGAGTGACAATCACTAGTAGAAAATGATGAAATTAGTGACTAGGTGTTACACCATTTTTTGGTCATCTAACCTACTATCATTAGATGGACCCAAGTACACCATGTAAGACCAATTTTACCCTAAGTAAAATTGCTTTCACTATGTAAAATAACTTAATAAAACACATTTATTAGGTTTTTTATGGTTTAAACAAGAAACCCCAAAAGGAAATATTAAACAAACCTATATTTGTTTGATTTTCCTCAAGGAATAATTAATTAAACAATAATTCAATTATTATTCCTGGTCATGTTTAACCCAAAACAAAGAAATTAATTAGATAAATCTTTATTTATCTTATTATTTTCTAGGAATAATTATTTAAATATTATTTAAATAATATTCCTTGTTAAATATGACTAAATCACCCATAAATAATTAAATAAATCATTATTTATTTTATTATATTTCAACCACTTCCTTAAATTGATAAATAAATCATTTATTTATTTATTATTCACAAATAAAGGGATTTGACCCAAGTCAAATACTTTTTCCCTCCAACAAATATAATAAAATATTCCATAAAAGGTGGATCTAGATTTGGTTAATGTTATTTTAATCATGCACCAAGACCTAGAATGACCCAATATTTTGCTATAAATAGGAGGGTTTCTCCTACCATTCTTCACCTTTTGTTGCCTATTAGATCACTCTGGATCTATACTCTTGGTATGACTTTGAGCCATTATCATTGTCATATTTTCCATTATTTGCTGTGTGAGCTCCCTTTGAGTTCTATCTTTGTCTGGGTTTTCTACACCAACAGGAGAGAGAAATACTAGATCTGAAGTGCTGAGGACTTCCAATAACCCATCCCATTGAGGAGAATTGGAAACACCTTCTTTTTTTCCTCCCAGGTGCCCTTAATACAAAAAATTCTTTCAAAAAATATTGTTCTTGTCTTGTCTATTGGATGTATGGAGAAAAACCTTATTTTTACTGCTTAATGTCTCTTTATGCATAGATCTAGTTTTTTGCAGCACTTGTTTTGATCAACTAACTGCAGATATGAAGATATTGGCAGTCATATTTGATGTTAGGGCTATAAGTTATGCATAGCTAAAGTGATATTTTTTCGTACACTTCGACAAAATATTCATACTAACAACTGGCGACTCCACACGGGTTTTCAATTATGACCGTTGTCGTTTTTCATATTCCTGCATATCCAGCTACTTCAGACGCTAGGGTTTCTTTTCAGCTTTTTGTTTTTCCTATTTTTATGTTGTTTTTCACCTATAAAACCCTAAAACATTAAAATTTCTAACTTTTGCGTGTTTCTGGACCTATTGCGCATGTGACAGACATCAGCCACAACTGAGACGTCAACTTTTTCGGAAATCTGCCGCTAGGACACCCGGAGCTTTAGGTCGCACTTTTCAGCCCAAAAACTGTGACCTGGCCTCTAGGTCGCACTTTTCAGCCCATTATATGTGACCTGCATAGAAAATAGGTCAGAACCTGTGACCTGCCAGTTTTTCTGCTATTTTTCTGCAATTTTTCTGAAGCTTCTGTCAGGGTTTTCCAGCCTCTGTTTCAGCCCGTTTAGACATGTTTCTGATCTTTTTTACTCATCTAAGTGGGAACATAGCCCCCTAGGGCTTCAGTACCCTCCACTTTTGGTGGAAGAGTTTTAACTGTTTCAGGTTTCTGTTTTTTCAGAGTTTCAGCCACCCCTTTTTCAGATCTGATACCTCCTTTTCAGATCCCTTTTAATCATCTCTTCTCCCTTTAAAATCACCTCCTGAAGTTTTGTTTGGATCTACCTTTAGGGCCTCCTCCCTGTCCCTTCTGCTTTTTGCTGATTTCCTCCTTTTTTTCCAGCCACCTTGCCTCTGCCTCTTGGCTGTGTTCTGCACCTCTTTCCAGCAGATTTCTCCTTTAGATCTCTGTCCCTCTCGACCCTAGATCTATTGGCCACTTTTTAGTGTGTTTTGAATAGATGTTTTCCCTCTGTTAGACTAGTTTTGAGAGACCCACCTTTTTGGGTTAGATCGATGCATTGTTAGCTGTTAATTTTCTGTTATTTCCGCATTATATACTGTTCTCTGCAGATTTATTTTCAGTTATACAGCACACTTTTTCTTTTGCTCTCAAAACGTCAGGGTTTAAAAATTAAAATTAACGCACGCCACACACTCACCCTAAGAAAAGAAGAGCCTGGTTACCACCGCCAGGCAAAGACTTTAAAACATTGTAAAATCAATTGACATTGCACCTTTCTGCCCTTGTTTCGACATTGTAATCACTTGATTCTGCACCTCCCTGCCTTTGTTGGTCGTTCTTCTTCCCCTTGTGCTGTGTTTGTGTTGTCACCATTGTGCCCCCAAGGCGCACATCCCGGAGACTTCTTGGCCTTCACCCTCAGTTTCCAGTCGGTCGACCTACTCCTTCCCGCCGTCATCGAGTTAGTCCTCCTCCAAGTTCGCACTCTGACTCCTCTTCTGATTCATTGGGTTCTCCTTTTACTTCTGGTTCTCCCCCTGTCACCTTCACTATGTCTGGTCCATGGCCTAACGCTAGCGGTAATCTCGGCCCTAATGTCGGGACTACTACTAGCGGAACCGCCACAGGAACTACCTCGGCTACACCTTTGCTCCCTTACATGGCAGGCCTCAGCCTTCCCCATCTCAATCAGTTGACCAATGACCCTATCCGCCACGATGTTGGTTGGTATGCTATGCCAACCAAGCTCCCCTCCAACATCCCTAAGTTCGAAGGCCTTGCTGGAGAAGATCCAACCAACCATGTCTGATATTTCCACATGTGGTGTTCCTCCAATTCCATTACCGACGATTCCATCCGTCTTCGGTTGTTCCAATGCACGCTTACGTGCGAAGCTTCTAAATGGTATGTTGACCAGGCCACCTCTTCCCATACCACCTTTGCGACCATTTCCCAAGCCTTTTTATCTTATTTCCAGCTCCCTATCCGATACGACACTGGTACAGAGCTTTTGACTTCTTTCCGTCAAACCTCTTCGACCCGCCTTTCCACTCATGTCCAGGAATGGCAGAGAAGAAGGAGCTTATGTTGAGCTCCCACCTTTGAGGATTGGGTTTATATGGACTGGTTACTTCACACTCTCTTACCTCCCATTGGCAAATATTTCGCCTCCCATTTCCCTCAAACCGAAGAAGCCGCCCTCCAAATAGCCTTGAAATATGACCTGATCTACGCTCAGTCCGGTTATGTTTATACCATCCTTCCTGACCTCCCCAGGCTCGGTGGCGCTAACGCCCCGGGGGCATCTCATTCCGCCGATGGTATCGTTGGAGCCCTTTCTCATCTGTATGCTCAACCTCCTATGGGCTATGGTCTCCCTCCAGGAGGGGCCAACACCTCTAGCACTTTTCCCCCTCCAGGTAGCATGTATCCAGGATATGGCATGCCTCATCCTTTTGCCCAACCTCCTGCTTACCTCAATGTTGCCCAACCTAACCATTATCCTTATCTGCAGCCTGGTGCTCCAGCTCCTCCAGCATATTCACTTCCACCTCCCTTGCCTTCTCAACCCCAGCAACAGCACCTATAGCCCCCTTTAGGGAAAGTATTTGCACAGCAGGGTGTGACTAATCACCCTTCCTCTCAAAGAAGGCGGAGAGGCAATCAAAATAAATCTGCCCCTGGTACTCGTGGACCCAATCCTCAAGGTACTGACCCTAACACTGCTAACCAGCAACAGGGCACTCAGCCCAAACTGGACAGGCCTATCCGCACAAATAAGCCTTGTTCGTGTTGCGGTGTTTACGGTCATTACACTCATGATTGTCCCCTTCTACCATAGATGCGGCAGATGTGGGAGTCTCAAGCCACATTGCGAGGACAACATGCCTCCCCTCATGCTCCCCCTAATGTGGCCACTACTCAACCGGCTGTGTTTACTGATCCTTTCCCCCAGCAAGGATTCGTGGCTACCCAACCACTTGACGGATAGGTCGCCACTCAACCTTCCCCTTCTGGTTCCTCCGATTACCAGATCCTCATGGTAAACTCTGATCCATCCCCAACCGTCGACCTTAACCTTCAAACTCAGTCTTGCCAGTACCCCAAGCCTCCCGCTCAGTCTACCTCCGAGTCCCCTTCTTCAGGTTCTACCGAGCCTCTTTCGACATCCAATGGTCCCTTACCTATCCCTCAACCCAAAGTTGAGGTTCATACCAAGATTCCTAAGGGACCATTACGCCGAAATGCTACTCCTAGTCGAGCTGCTCATTCGTATAGCATAGTAATGATTTGGTGCAATCTCCTGCTGCCATTTCCACATTGGAACTCCTCCAGTCGTGCCCTTCCCAAAAGAAGGCTCTACTATCTGCCATGGGCGCTGTAGATCCTGCTGATGACCAAATGATTTTTTTCGACGCCCATCAATCGGAACATCCTCCCCTTCCTGCTTCCGTAGCCTTCCAAATCCCAGTCAAAATCCGGAATGCTAACGTTTCTCGGTGTATAATTGATGAGGGGGCATCCACCTGTGTGATGTCCACTTCGGTTTGGAAGCAAATCGGATCTCCTGAGTTGGCCCCGTCCACGATCACCCTTCGAGCATGGGATGGCCACGCCTCCCATCACATTGGTCTCTTCCGTAATTGTCCTATGACTCTTGCGGGCAAGACTGTTTGCGTTGACGTCGAAGTCATCGACGCCCCTCTAGACTACAACATGCTCTTGGGGCGAAGCTACACCTATGCCATGTCTGCCGTCCCTTCTGCGGTTTTTCGCAAGATGTCTTTTCCTCACAATGAAAAGATAGTCACCATCGACCAGTTGACGTATCATGAGCCAAAGTCTCAGACCTCCCCTGAGACAACCATCTCTTCTGTAGCCAATAAACAAACCATCGATTCCTTGACCAGTGTCTCTCCTGGTGTCTATAAAGACTCTTCTTTGCTTGGAACCTTTCTTGGTCTTCCTCCTCCTCCTATCTCTGATCCCAGCTTATCGAATGTTTGTATGATGCAATCGTCTCGGGCAACCCTTAAGCAGCCCGCTGCGACTAGTCAGCAATCTAAACCTCGCCCACCGCAACCCGCTCCTAGCCATTCATCTCAGCCAACCGGACCTCCTCCTCCTGGCCCCTCTCCTACAGCTGGTATCCATGAGCCCCTCTATACTCCTTGATCAGTTCCTCCCGGCCTTAGCCACCTGGGAGCCGTTCCACCCGGCCATTACCCCTCCGATCAAATACCGTTATTCATTCCACCTCCTGGAGTGTACTCGGTCCCTGTTATGGCTACCCTCTCTCTCCCCAACCTGACCCTGGGTATCCCCCTTTGGTACCTTGACCCCCCAGCCACTACCCCACCTGGTCACCCCAAACCCTACCTTGCTTTGACTCCAGTTCAACTGATCCCTGCTACCACGGTGCCTCACACACCTCAGCCTGCACCATCTCCAGTTGTGACAGTATCAGGCAACGGGGGAAAAGCTCACACAAAAACCAATCAGGACCAAGCCGCCCCGATGAACCCTACCCCTCCTCGACTGCCAAAGAACGCTATCCAGTGTGCTTTGTGTGATATTGTCGGTCACACCACCCATACGTGTCCTGAATTGCCGCACCTCAAGACCATGGTCAACGAGACGCTTTCGGAATCTGATATCCCCGAAGTCTATGTCACCATCCCAGATTCTATCCCGGAACTCAAAACCTTGCGCACAAATCACCCTTGTGCTTTGTACGATTTCCATGGCCATTACACCCACCTCTGTCCCCGCCTTGACAAGTATCGTTCCTCCTTAGACACGTACCGCCAATTCAAGGCTACGTATGACCAGATACCTTCTCACTTGTTTGTGAGTTCTACTTCAGTCGGACCAGAGGATCTTCCTCCTCCCATTCACATTCCTCCTCCTGCTGTCGCCACGATAGAGCCTTCGACCACCATTTTTTACCTATCGTCATCCTTGAGAGATGATTCGCCTAACCTCCTACCTGCGGACACTCTCGGCTCCACCTCAGTAGAACCTGGATCTAATGACGTTGCACATGTCAGCCCTTCTCCACATGATGACCAGTCAGCCATTACTACATTCCCGGGTGATCCTCCTTCCTCCAGTCTTCCCATCTTCTAGTCCGATGAAGACATTATGGAAGCCATGACCAACCCTGACATTCCGTGGGATGATATGCACCATCGCGCATACTTCCTCCCACAGTAGTCCCATGACCAATATGCTGTGGAAACTAAAGACTTCATTCCCAAGGAATTCGATTGGTTCAAAAATCCCATCCCTACACCTGATGCTTTCGAAGAAGGAAACATGGCCAATATCTCTCCTACCATTAAAATTGACATTTCGGTCAAACCAGGAATCAAAAAATATATCACCTTGGGCGCCCAATGCACCCCGGAAGAAATCGAGGCTTACACTAAGCTTTTCAAAGAATTCCGTGATATTTTTGCCTGGTCCTACTCCGAAATGCCCGGACTAGATCCAACCATCGTCGAACATCATATCAACACATGGCCCGTTGCCAACCCAGTCTGTCAAAAATTGAGACCCATTAATCCTTCCAGATGTGATGCTATCAAAGCTGAAATTGACAAGCTCAAGCAGGCTGGTTTCATTTATCCCATTGAATACACCACTTGGGTGTCCAACCCAGTTCCCGTCCTCAAGAAACAAGGCACCATCTGTGTCTGCACGGACTTTCGTGACTTGAACAAAGCTTGTCCCAAAGACAACTTCCCCACACCATTTATTGACCAAATCATTGATGAGTGCGCGGGGCATGAGGTTCTATCCTTTATGGATGGTTTCTCCGGATACAACCAAATAGTTATCTGTCCTGTTGATAAACTTAAAACCACGTTCATCAGTCTGTGGGGAACGTTCGCTTACCGGGTCATGTCATTCGGCCTTAAAAACGTCGGTGCCACTTTTCAACGGACCATGTATTATTGTTTCCATGACTTAGCTCATATTATCCTTGCTTATTTAGAGGACCTCACTGCGCGTTCTAAGCATCGGGCGCAGCACCTCCACAATCTGCGTACCGTCTTTCTCCGATGTCGCAAGTATAATATCCGCCTTAACCCATTGAAATGCGTCTTCTGCGTTCCCGCCGGCCGTCTCCTAGGCTTCATCATGTCTAAGGATGGTATCACTCTTGATCCTTTGAAATTTCAAGCCATTCTTGAACTTCCCATTCCGCGTACCTTACGCCAGCTACAAAGTCTCCAAGGCAAAGCTAATTTTCTTTGTCAGTTCATTCCTGACCATGCCACCACCGCACAATGGTTCCTTAGACTCCTCCGATCTAACATCCCATTTGTATGGGATACCTATGCTCATGAGTCTTTCGATGCCCCTGCTGTGCTCACATCCATTCCTGAATCCCACCTTCCTGGCTTGAGGGGGAATCAATCGTGCCCCTCTCCTGCCTCCAATACTCGGATTACTGGGCTCTGATCTGGTGAAGATGATGCACATCTAGCATGACTACTACGCAAGAAGAACGTCGTAGGGCCTCGAAGCTTCCTACTCACATGAAGAAAAATTAGCGTTGGCTGTCGTGTTCTCAGTCCAAAAGCTTCGTCATTATATCCTCATGCGTTCCACCAAGGTCGTGACTAATTCCAACCCCATGGCTTTCCTATTGAGTCGCCACATCCTCACTGGGAAGTACGCCCGTTAGGTCGTCATCCTTCAAGAATTCGACCTCGAATTTGTCACACCAAAAAGTAAGAAAGGTTTAGCCCTTGCTGAACTCATTTCTGAATTACCTACTGGAACACAGGATCCCCCAGTTAATGATGATTTTCCTGATGAGCACTTATTCTCCATTACTTCGGACGATCCTTGGTATGGCGATATCCTCACTTACTTTTGAACCCAAAATTTCGCTCTTCACCTTGATCGTGATGCTCGACGACGTATCCGACACCAGGCTCCATGCTACCTTCTTATCAGTGACGACCTCTATCGTCGCGGTATAGATACTGTCCTTCGTCGTTGTCTCACACACGCTGAAGCTGAACATGTCCTCAATGCCTACCATAGCGGCGCTTGCGGTGGCCACCTCTCCAGTCTTGCTACTGCCCAGAAATTCATGCGCGCTGGGTATTTTTGGCCTTCCCTCTTCAGTGATTGCATTGAGGCAGTCAAACACTGTTCCAATTGCCAACATTTTGCCCCTAAGGCGCGAGCTCCCCCAGCTCCCCTCCATCCTGTCGTCACAACTAGTCCCTTTTGTAAATGGGCCATCGACTTTATGGAGTGTCGCCCGCCATCCGCTGGTAACCATAAATATATCATCGTGGCGGTCGACTATTTCACAAAATGGGCCGAGGCTATGCCAACATTTAACAACACGGCAACTACCGCAGCCATCTTTTTCTTTAACCATGCTATCGCTCGATTCGGGGTCCCGAAACAACTGGTCTCTAACCACGACCGACATTTTGAAGATGAGATATGGCGTGAGCTATCCTCACTGTTGGGTTTTGAGCACCAATATTCCTCCTCCCATTACCCCCAAGGTAATGGCCAAGTTGAAGTAGTCAACAAAATCATCAAGACTATGCTTCAACGAACGGTGAATAAGCACAAAACCAACTGGCATCTTATGCTCTTCCCTGCTTTGTGGGCCTTTTGAACTTCTATTAAAACCACCACCGGGTTTACTCCTTTCCACCTCGTTTTTGGAGAGGAGGCAGTCTTACCGATCGAGTGTGAAATCCCTTCCCTTCACTTGGCCGTTGAACTTCTCCCTGATACCCAACCTCTAGAACAACGACTTATCATGCTTGAGCGCACCTCCGAAGACCATCGTGTTGCATTGCAAACCCTTGAAGCGGCTAAGAAATGCACCAAAGCTCAGTATGACCGAAAATTCCACCCTCGTACTTTTCACGAAGGCGACCTTGTTCTAGTATATGACCAGGCCCATGACGTTCTTGGTCATGGGAAGTTTGACTCATTATGGCTAGGCCCTTACATCATCAGTAAGGATCTCGGTAAGGGGGCATACCTCTTAGAGGACTTCGAAGGCAACCCCCTTCCTAATCCTCGCAATGCACTCTATCTTAAGAAATATTACCCTTAGCACTTCCCTTCTGAAATGCATGTTTTATTTTCTTTTAGATAGCCAACATATTTTTCATTTTCATACTTTTCTACTTCACCAGGACATACTTTGTCCAGAAGAGTCACTTCACCTCCCCCCAAAATCGAATTTCCTCACTTAAAACACTTGTACTTGGGGCACCACTTTGCCTCCATACTTGCCTTTGTTCATGTCGATTTTCGTCATGAGATAACATCTTGTACTCATGTTTTCATGGTCCCCCATGGGACCTTTACTGTGTGGCAGCACCATCGAGTCGCCCTTGTTTAGAGCATCCAAGTTGAGTCATCATCGCATTCATGGAGTCTATCCTAAGTCCCTTTGTACCCCGCTATAGTGCTCCCTCCTTCATTGCTTGGTCTCTTTCTTGTGTCGCACATTATGGCCTTCAGTCCCACTGTCCCCTATCCCTTATGATATTGTGTCAGTCGCTGCCATTTCATTCATGCCCTTTATTCTCTAGCAAGGGAAGTCATCCATTTGCTACTCAGTCCCCTCCATTCCATCATCATCATTGGTATTAGTCTGTCAGTCGCTCTACTATTTTCTCTCGTGCCTTAGTTGAGGATCTCTCATTGCCTCACCTATGGCAGATCTCCTTCTATCGACATCAGCTCCTTCATTCCAGAAGACAGGTCTAGAGTGCGGCGTACCTTGGTTCCAGCTTCCACTCTTGTTCGGTGCCTCGGATCAAGCAAAGGGATCTCTCATTTCCCTTTGACTTGATTGTTTCTCCACTCCAACTCCTTTCAGCATGATTAAGATCCATATGCTTGATGGTTCAGTGATGCAGCAGTCGCTTTTGGTGATTCCCGGGTGTGTGTGAGATGTCTCAGCCCTCATGAGGGGGTGGCCCTGCAGGTAGCCCCCCACATGCCCGGATGACCTCTTCATTGCAGCCTTCGATGCAACTCCATATATTTGATGATGGCGGCCTTAGCCGCTTGCAGCGCTTCTTTGATTTACATATATCAATCAGATTTTGTGAGCCCTTCCCCACTTATAGGGGGGATTTGGGTTGTAGTTGTATCTCATGTACTCAGATATTATTGTATAAGTCCTGGCTGTTATCCCAGGCACAGCATGTATATGGGATCCCTCATTGTATTGTTATTTGGCTCATGTTTATGCCAGCTGTACTTTATAGTTCGGTCCCTTGTTTACTGGACACACTATTCTTTTGTACTTTGTCTCGGCGGGCATAGGTATGCCTCCCCCGCCGCCTTTAGCATAGGTACCCTCTCATAAAAAGAGACTTGTTGCACCTGTAAGTCTCGTCTCCTCAGGGTCTAGTTCTTCAGCACGTTATTCTACCTCACATTTCTCTCTCTGACTTCCCTTTTGATGTTTGGTGATTGAGTTCTTACAACGTACTTCGGTCATACGATTTGCTCCTAACACTCGCACGCTGGGGGGCAATCTGTTACACCATTTTTTGGTCATCTAACCTACTATCATTAGATGGACCCAAGTACACCATGTAAGACCAATTTTACCCTAAGTAAAATTGCCTTCAATATGTAAAATAACTTAATAAAACACATTTATTAGGTTGTTTATGGTCTAAACAGGAAACCCCAAAAGGAAATATTAAACAAACCTATATTTGTTTGATTTTCCTCAAAAAATAATTAATTAAACAATAATTCAATTATTATTCTTGGTCATGTTTAACCCAAAACAAAGAAATTAATTAGATAAATCTTTATTTATCTTATTATTTTCTAGGAATAATTATTTAAATCTTATTTAAATAATATTCCTTGTTAAATATGACTAAATCACCCATAAATAATTAAATAAATCATTATTTATTTTATTGTCTTTCAACCACTTCCTTAAAATGATAAATAAATCATTTATTTATTTATTATTCACAAATAAAAGGATTTGACCCAAGTCAAATACTTTTTCCCTCCAACAAATATAATAAAATATTCCATAAAAGGTGGATCTAGATTTGGTTAATGTTATTTTAATCATGCACGAAGATCTAGAATGACCCAATATTTTGTTATAAATAGGAGGGTTTCTCCTACCATTCTTCACCTTTTGTTGCCTATTAGATCACTCTGGATCTATACTCTTGGTCTGAATTTGAGCCATTATCATTGTCAAATTTTCCATTATTTGTTGTGTGAGCTCCCTTTGAGTTCTATCTTTGTCTGGGTTTTCTACACCAACAAGAGAGAGAAATACTAGATCTGAAGTGCTGAGGACTTCCAAGAACCCATCCCATTGAAGAGAATTGGAAACACCTTCTTGTTTTCCTCCCAGGTGCCCTTAATACAAAAAATTCTTTCAAAAAATATTGTTCTTGTCTTGTCTATTGGATGTATGGAGCAAAACCTTATTTTTATTGCTTAATGTCTCTTTATGCATAGATCTGGTTTTTTGCAGCACTTGTCTTGATCAACTAACTGTAGATCTGAAGATATTGGCAGTCATATTTGATGTTAGGGCTATAAGTTATGCGTAGCTAAAGTGGTCTTTTTTCGTACACTTCGACAAAAGATTCATACTAACACTAGGTGACTAAAAAAGTTAGTCACCACAACTATTTTAAGTGAATTACTACTAAATTTGAACAATTTTAAGTGACCCAACTGAGAACAACTAACTTAAATGACTAATTTAGTCTAGGGATAAAATAAACGACTAGATAATAAGTGACCCAACTAAAAACGACTAACTTAAATGACTAATTTAGTCTAGGGATAAAATAAATGACTAGATAATAAGTGACCCAACTAAAAATGACTAACTTAAATGACTAATTTTGTCCATGACTAAAATATATGACTAGATAATAAGTGACAAAATTAGAAATAATTGATGTAAATGAATACTGTAGTCCAAGAATAAAAATATGACCAACTAGCAAATACAAGAAGTATATGATTTAGTCATTATGTTAGTCATTTTTAATTGTGTCACTATAGAAATGGAACATTGCAATTTTGATATTGAAATGTTACATTTCACTAAATTTTGACGTTGCAGATGGATTTAGAGATAAAGGGGGTCTCCGAATCCATCTGCAGCGTTAAAATTTAGAGACAAAGGGGTTGCTTCCCCACATTCATGGATGACATCCACAATAAATTTGTTAGTGTGGACTAGTGCACCTTACTCAAGAGATTTGTTGATCTAGGCATTTGATAGTGTAAAACTAGCCAAATACCCATCAACAATAATAACAAATTGTTTAGCTAACCCTTATTTTCTATGCAAAAATACTCGAGATATTTTTCCACATTCGTGAATACATGTTAAAAATAATTATAACCAACTTAATTACAAATTAATTATAAATATATTTCTATATTTTGATCTTATGCTTTGATAGAAAAGTGCATTTTTAAAAATCTTTTCAATGAAACTAATGTTTAAAAATTTAATCATATTATTATTCATTTAAAAGAAAGGTGAAAAGCTTCTATAAAATTTATACAAACATTATATATCTTAAAAGATGAATTAATATAATTGTTTCATTTTCTTATTTTAAAAAACATATTTTTTTTTCTTATTTTGCAAGAAAAATAAGAAATTCTCTTCAATTGACAAATTCATAAATATTTAAAAAATTAAATACTATTCAATAATATAAACCCAAATCAAAGTAAAGTGGTGGAGGGAAATTCATAAATATTTAAAAAATTAAATACTATTCAATAGTCTAAACCCAAATCAAAGTAAAGTGGTGGAGGGAAAAATTCAAAATGATAGTGGGAAAAATAAAAAAAGTTTAAAAAATGAAAAATAATTGATATATTGCCATACAACATTTCCAAATGCCTTTTCCTCTGATCGCGACACAATTCAATTATTGGAAACCAACAAGAAGCGGGAAAGAAACCAAACAGAGAGAGAAGCACATTTTACATGTCAATGTAAATATACAACATAAAAAATCCACGCGTTCCCTGGGATTAGGAGCCATTTTATCTCTGTCTTTGGTTTTTGAACTAAAATGAAATCGAATTTGCTGAGGTTTTGAGGTTGTTTGTCCAGAGTTCTGTAGTAGAATGATGGATTTGCAGATCTATCCCTATGGCTTCACGAAGGTCTAGTGCAGTAGGGTTTGAAGGGTTTGGCCCGACTTCTGGCAGAGGGTTTGAATCAAATTAGTGAATGAACATCCACCTACATCATTCATTTCTGCAATGGAAGAGTATTCACGAAGCTCTGGTGCAGCAAGGGTTGAAGGGTTTGGCCCAGCTTCTGGCAGAGGGTTGGAATCAAATTACTAAATGAACATCCACAAGCATCATTCATTTTTGCAATGGAAGAGTATGTTAGATATGCCCCAAGAGCATCATCAGTCATTAGTTTGGAGGGAGTTGGTATGAACATCTATCTCAGGAGATTATACAGTTTATTTAAGACATCGAAATTGCATTTTTGTTATTTCCAAAGCTCTAGTGAAATTTTCTAATAATTGTTCCTTTTTAATGAAATATTCATTAATATGATAGTGTTTCTCGAATAGAAGACTGAGTCTACTCCAAAGGTTTTATCTCTGGAGTACAAGAAAAAATCAAAACCCCAGGATGATGCACCATTGGTTTCTTCCTTAGTTCCATTCGAATAGAAAACAGAGTCTTCTCCAAAGGTTTTATCTCTGGAGTTCAAGAAAAAATCAAAACACTAGGATGATGCACCACTAGTTTCTTCCTTAGTCCCATTCGACCTCTAGTTTTCTTCTTGACAACTACTATCAAGGATACCGCTACACATATTAATTTCGTAGTAGACTTGAGACCTGCAACAACAGAATGAATATTCTTGTTATCTAAACCCCTAGTACATAGAAAACATAGTTGCAGCGAAGCCAACATCTTTTGTGTATGCTACCCAAAAGAGATAATGGTAAGAAAAATCGTCTTAGAATTTACACTTCCTTCAGAGAGTATGACAACAAGTATACATACATTAAAAATATAAACCAATAAATCTAATACAGAGATTGTGCTTTGCAGAAACAAAGGTACAAACCTAGATTAACAATCACAGTATCCTTGTGGCTTTCCTCATGGCCAAGTGGTGTCAAAGCTTCCTTCTCTAGAACTATCATTCCTATAAGACCACCTTTCATCGCAATCTTCCAAGTATGTAGTCGACCACCATCTGTAATTCTAGCACACATACCAGCCCGAATATATACTTGCCTCAACTTATCACCATGTGGAATGCAAGGACCATGTCCATACAATGGGGTAGCTCGCACATTATATACTCCAATCGTAGGATTTGGTATAGCATGATTCCACTGATGAACACCTCCATCACTAGTTAAAGCAATGAATTCTTCTTGTGGGAGTGAAAATATTAAAATAGTATAAAAATAACCGCACTCAACATAAAGGAGTATCCATCCTTTCCCTAGAAACTGTCTACATAAATCCACACATGCATTTCTAAAATGTATTTTTTTGCACACATGTACGTGGGCATGAATACACAATAGAATGAGAAAGAGTGGATTCATTAATTCATTAGATGATGCGATGTCTCATTGATTCATTACATAGTAGGAGAAGAGGAGAAAACTACATATCTCCCAAATACCTAACTAATAGCAACCACATTTAATAGTATATTAAATGCCTAATAAGTGAATCTTCTATTTGGCAGCTTTGGTAGCTCAATTTCACAAATTTTCTAGGTGGTTACTAGTTAAAATTTGTATGGCAGCTATCAATGCTCTTCGTTATCCTCTACTACAGGTTGGCTTCTCTTTTGGTGGCTTAATCACTTTGATTCAGAGGCTCTACCAAGAACATAAGCTATACATTTTGACATTTATGTTGGCAGCTACCCACTCACTCACGACATCTCTGACTTGATTCTTTGGTTATTCAGTAGATAATATCTACCCATGTGATTCTTTGGTCATCCATCATTACTTTTTTCCAAAAAAAAATTCTTCAGACTGAGACAGCTGAGGCCATGGTTCATGACCTAGATTTTCTTATGTTCCTTTGGGTACAGGCATGTGGTACAATTGTCTACATTCTAAACAGGTTTTCTCTCTATATATTTAAGGAAAAAACACTGAAGGAAGCTTTCATCGGTGAGAAATCCTAGGTATTTTTGTGTTGTTGTCCTGTATATATTCATATTTTTTAGGAGAAATGAACTAAATTGAAACATGTCAATTTGAAGGGTGTTTTTGTTGGATATAATGAGTCCTGCAAGGCCTATGGAGTCTACATTATGTCACAATGGAAAATAATAGTGGATTGAGATGTGAAACTTATGATGATGCATGGTCCCTCGAGGTCTTATGAACCTTTTAGTAGAGGTTTAGGAGGGAGAAACCTTTTCTGTCCTAATGATGATTCACAAGGTTTTAGAGGTGGAAGTGATGATAAAGTATTTTTTGGTTCAACAAGGTAGCCTAGGTGGTACTAAACATAGTAGGATGCATAGGAGCATGTTGGATCTCCAAAGCCATCCTTTGTAGCGAGTTATCTTTCTAAAAAGTTTATGAATTATGTTGCATCGATGTCTTCCATCATTTTTGTAGAGCCTTTTAGTTACGGGGAGGTAGTTGGTTAGCAGGGATGACAGAATGTTGTGGTGGACGTGGACAACTCTATATTAAAGAATGATGTTTGGGAGATTGTGCCAACACAAATGGGGCAGTTTGTGATTTATTCTAGGTGGATGTTTGAGGTGAAGCTTGGACCAGATAAAAAAGTACAAAGGTTCAGTTCATAGTGAGAGTATTCTCTAGAGAGGAGTTGACTATAAGGACACATTTACTCTAGTTGCTAGTGCACTTGCATCAGGTTCGTTAATGTCTTTAGCGTCAATTCTTGGTTGGCATTGATATCAAATGGATGTAAGAACATTGTTTCTTAATGGTATAATCAAGGAGGAAATATAGATCAATCACAACTCTATAATGAAAAATTTTGTTTGGGAGATTGTGCCAACAAAAGTGGGGAATTTTGTGATTTATTATAGGGGGTTTTTTGAGGTGAAGCTTGCCATAGATACCATAAAAATGTACTAAGGTTCAGTTCACAGTGAGACTATTATCTAGAGAGGAGTTGACTATGAGGATACCTTTAGGATTTACTCTAGTTGCTAGGGTACTTGCATCAGGTTCGTCATATATTTAGCATCAATTTTTGGTTGGAATTTATATCAAATGGATGTAAAAACATTGTTTCTTAATGGTCTAATCGAGGAGGCAATATACATTAATCAGTTGAGAGGCTTTCAGGTGCGTGGGTGAGAGATTCATGTATGCAAATTGAAGGAGGACTTTTATGGGATGAAGTTGGCATCACATGCTCAGTACTCTAGGATTGAAGAATAATTGGTAGTTTCAAGCTTTACTATAGCTATTGCAGATCCTGATCTTGATTATTTATTTCATAAATTTGATTTGCTTGTTTTTTTGAGATCCTAGGGAAAATTTCACCCTAGGATTTCAACAAATTATTTTTCGGACAATGACGCCAAGACTCATCCAATACAAATGAAGTCTTCAGTAAATAACATTGCTATCTCAACATTATAGTAAACAATATGATAGTTCAACCATGCAATGGAATTTCATAGTACCACTATATTCTCCATATTTAATAGTTTAGTATAGTTTCAAATAGTTGCAGTATAATTTCATATTGGACAAAGTTGTATTCTAACTAGAAATCCATAGACCTGAATAAACCTTTGCGAATTCTAATTAGGGCTGATATCCGAATGGTTTCAAGGGTCAAGACGGAGGATAAAACTCTTTTTCTTCCTTGGACTTCCTTCAGAAAATTCTCCGAGAATCTATCAAATACCACTGCATCGTATTAGAGGGTCTTGGATCTGCTTTGGTCCTAAATCAATTCCTCTATACTTGCCTCAGATAACCACTCTGAGCTCTATATAGGAGTAGAAAATTTCTTCAGAAGTTAAGACCTATTTCAGAGCACAAATAATCCCCAAGTGGCCTGAGGAAGGGGGTTGGTTGGGATTAGCCTCCTTTGATGCTAAAAAAATTCATATTAATTTTCCTCAGAATAATTACGTAACTAACCAGTCTCAGGGTTTTTTTTTCCTGGGAATTTTGATAATATCTTGCCTTAAATAGTTCTGCTTCTGGCATGGGAAAAATTTCCACAATCATCTTTTATAGATTCATTGGATGTTTGTTTGGCACCATCTGCATGCAACTGAATGTTGTTTTCAGTTATTTCCTTTTCACTATCCAATGATTTTTTTGCATCCTTAAGCCAGGTTGATATTGAGATTGGATCAAGTGTTCCACATACACATCTTCGCTTCTACATCATATGAGACACAGATTTATTGGGTGATCCTTCATATTACTACACCTTTCTTCTTGGTCTCTGCATTTGTCCAGTAGTACCATGTTTTTTTATACACCTTCCTTTTAGTAATTTTTTCCAGAAAATATTAGTAGGTATATTCTTTGCTATCAATTGGTTTTCTAAATCACCAAGCAGGGGGACACCTTTTCCATACCTACCTTCCCATGGTACTTTTTCAATAATACCATTCTCTGGTGTATTATCAATCTCAGATATGTCACTTGCACGGGTTAACATGTCTTGAGATAAAGACTTCAAGTTTTCATTTCTAGAAACATATGTCAATTTGAAATCAAGATCATTCACATCATGAAGCTTCTCATACTTCTCAAAAAGATGTGAAACACCCCACCTGAGGAGAAAATGGAAAACTGTTGCAATGAAATTTTCCAAACTGTTATCTAGTAAATAGTCTTGCTTGGCATAAACCGGGACTCTCTCCTCCACTATGTATGGGCAATAGAACCGAAAAATTTTCAAGTACTCAACTTGGTTATCGATATGTATCTTCTGTAAGGCCCATAAGTCACTGATTGGGTTCCAGTCACTATCAAATATTATTAGAGTGTCAATTGAAAAAATAGTTATGCTTGTTCCACAAGCACATTTTTTGAGTAAAAACACAAACCGCCCATATTCCTTACCATTAAACTTCTACAAGGCTGCCTGTTTCTTGGTAGCAGGTAAGCAACCATCAATATGCTCATAGGATTCAATCGAAAAACGTTGGCTGATATGATCATCCACAATATCACCAATGGAAATTGGCCTAGATAGTCCAATCATCTGGAAAATAATCAACACCCTTTGGCCTTCTAGCCTTAGCTCTGATAGTATATTGTCCAACAGTTTCAACTTCTTGTTGGCATTTATATCAGCATCAAGGAATTCAACTTCCGAAAGGAACTTTCTATGCAAACATTGCAATGAACCCTCCACAAGATAAGGATGACAGCAACACTTCCTTAATGAAAGAAGGATGTGCCTGAGAGCTCCAGAATTATTTTTCTTCGCCACTGAACACAAAAAATCTATATTTGTCATAAAAATGTTGCAGTACTACTCCACCTGTACATATGCCAAGTCTACAGGAACCCAATACTCTTTTAAATTGGCTCTTGTCAAAGGGTCTGATTTTAGCTCATATATAATGTTTTCTGACAAATTACTCTTCAATAAACCAAGATGTTCACTACTGCTATGTTGTTGCTCTTAAAAATCATCAACATGTTGACTCTCTTTTTTAGTATCGAGGAATTCAAGAAGACGAGAAACGTCAGGGGAATTATCCTTCAACTACTCATGGAAAATCACAAATCGAAAATTAGCAGGTAGTTGCTCTAGATACTGGAAAACTTTTGAAAGTTTAAGGTATTTCCCTTCATCTAAAATCATTGCTTCCCAATATAGTCATATTAAAGAGTCTAGATCCGTGGTTACAACATCAGAGGTGGATAAGACAATCTGAACAAGAAAATATCCACTTTCTTCTGAAAATTAAAGCTTCTGGATAATATCTCTTGACTCTCTATTAACATAGTAAGCCACCATATTTATAGAAGAAGCCCACCTCAAAAATTCTCACTCCCAGCTATATATTCGACAATAGGTCTGTTTATGTGAAAATACTTGATTAAGGATAGGATAAAGGTAATCATTATAGCAATGTGTTCCTGATTAACTTCATCAATGACAAGAGCATTCTCGTGGTTTTTCTAGAACTCTCGAAATTTATTGACATATGTAAGAAGAGAAGAATCCAGTAGCCCTTTCATCCATTCTGGAGGTATTTTCAACCTTGACAAAAGGAATGTTCTACTACTCTTTTTCCTTAAATTCTTGAGTAGGACTAGCTTGCTGGTGTGCCTCATGATAGAAAAGTTCGTATGCTTTCATTAGTTCCCTAGTTGAAGTTAGGTTAAGAAAAGTTCTATCTTCTAACTCCCATGTACATTGATCGTAGCCTAACCCTTTTCATTTGACTAACCATTCTTGCTAGCCCAATTCACTAACTGCATCTGTGCACTCTTTATCAGGATGCTTAGGAAAGATCAGTGCTCTCTTCTGAATAAGCCGTTGTGGTTCAGCCCATTCAGAGTTCCATTTAAGAGCCTTTCCTTGCTGCAGTTTTTTCTTGAAATTAGCCAGCTGCTTGGGAGATTCCTTGACAAGAAGAATTTCACTGACCCAGAAATTATGAAGATGAGAGGGTCCTCTATACTTAACAAAATATATCATTTGTTTTTTCTTGAGTCGTCCTACTACTTGATCTAATTTCACTTGGTATGCAGTCTTCACAGTCATTTCATGATCTCTAGCATTATTAGATTTAAAAAATGTTTCTTCTTTTAGCCCATCATGATCTCTCTGAGTTGAATCTGACATTGAACAACCTATAAGAGGATGAACACCATATTCACTCTCAAAAATGTTGTTCACTGTCTCTTTTTTTTCCACAAAGACATCCTATTCAGCAAATTGTTTAGGTTCAACATGCTTGACGTCCCATATCGATTTGACTCCTTTGCAGATAGAGTGTACACCAAATGATATTCTCATGTAAGTACAAGTTGGGCAGTACCAGTCACCAGGAGGAACTTGAACCAAGGGTGGGTCAAGGAAACCTATATGGTAAGTTACTCGGCAGTATTTTCCTTCACAACACAACAGCTCCCTGCCTTCTTTAGAGACTTGGGACACATTACTATAAAAATCTGTAGAAGAATTCACAACATAACCACTTATATGCAAAGCATATTGTTCCTCAATGTTAGCATCTTCTATGCTTACCTCCGTTCCGCCAATCATTCTCCTAAGGTACAAAGTGTCCTCATCTTCATAATCCTCTAAACAGATTTGATGACTATCAAACCCTGGAACATTCTTACTCAACCTTTTTTCCCTCTTTTGAGTTACAACAGAGTCATCTCCTCCATATTTATCTAAATTTATAGTAGCTTTGTCCTCCTGCAGAGAAATAAATGGTTCCTCAATTTGTCCTGATGACTCCAAATAAATTCTTTGTTGTCAATTAGTTATCTGACTCACCAAGCAGTGGGACACATTTTCCATACCTGCCTTCCCGTGGTACTTTTGCAATAATACCATTCTCTGGTGTATTATCAATCTCAGATATGTAACTTGCACGGGTTAACATGTCTTGAGATAAAGATTTCAAGTTTTCATTTCTAGAAACAGATGTAAATTTGAAATCAAGATCATTCACATCATGAAGCTTCTCATAATTCTCAAAAAGATGTGCAATGCCCCACCTGAGAAGAAAATGGAAAATTGTTGCACTGAAATTTTCCAAATTGTTATCTAGTAAATAGTCTTGCTTGGCATAAATCAGGGCTCTCTCCTCCACTATGTATGGGCAATAGAACCGAAAATTTTTCAAGTACTCAACTTGGTTATCGATATGTATCTTCTGTAAGGCCCATAAGTCACTGATTGGGTTCCAGTCATTGTCAAATATTATTATAGTGTCAATTGAAAAAATATTTATGCTTGTTCCACAAGCACATTTTTTGAGTAAAAAAACAAACCACCCATAATCCTTACTATTAAACATTTTCTAGGCTGCCTGTTTCTTGGTAGTAGGTAAGCAACCATCAACACACTCATAGGATTCAATCACAAAATTTTGGCTGATATTATCATCCAGAATATCACCAATGGAAATTGACCCAGATCGTCCAATCATCTGGAAGAGAATCAACACACTTTTTCCTTCTAGCCTTAGCTCTGATAGTATATTGTCCAACAGTTGCAACTTGTCGCTAGCATTTATATCAGCATCAAGGAATTCAACTTCTGAAAGGACCTTTCGATGCAAACTTTGCAATGAACCATCCACAAGATAAGGATGACTGCAACACTTGCTTAATGAAAGAAGGATGTCCCTGAGAGCTCCAAAATTATTTTTCTTCGCCACTGAACACAAAAAATCTATATTTTTCATAAAAATGTTGCAGTACTGCTCCACCTGTACATATGCCAGGTCTACAGGAACCCAATACTCTTTTAAATTGGCACTTGTCAAAGGGTCTGATTTTCGCTCATATACAATTTTTTTTGACAACTTGCTCTTCAATAAACCAAGATGTTCACTACTGCTATGTTGTTGCTCTTCAAAATAATCAACATGTTGACTCTCTTTTTTAGTATTGAGGAATTCAAGAAGACGAGAAATGTCGGGGGAATTATCCTTCAACTACTCATGGAACATCACAAGTCTAAAATCAGCAGGTAGTTGCTCCAGATGCTGGAAAACTTTTGAAATTTTAAGGCATTGCCCTTCATCTACAATCACTGCTTCCCAATCTAGGCATATTAAATAGTCTAGATCTGTGGTGACAACATCAGAGGTGGATAAGACAATCTGAACAAGAAAACATCCGCTTTCTTCTGAAAATTAAAGCTTCTGGATAATATCTCTTGACTCTCTATTACCACAGTAAGCCACCATATTTATAGAAGAAGCCCACCTCAAAAATTCTCACTCCCAGCTATATATTCGACAATAGGTCTGTTTATGTGAAAATACTTGATTAAGGATAGGATAAAGGCAATAATTATAGAAATGTGTTCCTGATTAACTTCATCAGTGACAAGAGCATTCTTGTTGTTTTTCCAGAACTCTCGAATTTTATTGATAAATGTAAGAAGAGAAGAATCCAATAGCCATTTCATCCAGTCTGGAGGTATTTTCAACCTTGAAAAAAGGACTGTTCTACAGCTCTTTTGCCTTAAATTCTTGAGTAGGACTAGCTTGCTAGTGTGCCTCATGATAGCAAAGTTCGTGTGCTTTCATTAGTTCCCTAGTTGAAGTTAGGTTAAGAAAAGTTCTATCTTCTAACTCCCATGTACATTGATCGTAGCCTAACCCTTTTCATTTGACGAACCATTCTTGCTAGCCCAATTCACTAACTGCATCTGTGCACTCTTTATCAGGATGTTTAGGAAAGATCAGTGCTCTCTTCTAAATAAGCCATTATGGTTCAGCCCATTCAGAGTTCCATTTAAGAGCCTTTCCTTGCTGTAGTTTTTTCTTGAAATTAGCCAGCTGCTTGGGAGCTTCCTTGACAAGAAGAATTTCACTGACCCAGAAATTATGAAGATGAGAGAGTCCTCTATACGTAACAAAATATATCCTTTTTTTTTTCTTGAGTCGTCCTACTACTTGATCTGATTTCACTTGGTATGCAGTCTTCACAGTCATTTCATGATCTCTAGCATTATTAGATTTAAACAATGTTTTTTCTTTTAGCCCATCATGATCTCTCTGAGTTGAATCTGACATTGAACAACCTATAAGAGGATGAACACCATATTCGCCCTAAAAAATGTTGTTCACTTTCTTTCTTTTTTTTCCACAAAGACATCCTATTCAGCAAATTGTTTAGATTCAACATGCTTGACGTCCCATATCGATTCGACTCCTTTGTAGACAGAGTGTACACCACATGATATTCTCATGTAAGTACAATTTGGGTAGTACCAGTCACCAGGAGGAACTTGAACCAAGGCTGGGTCAAGGCAACCTATATGGTAAGTTACGAGGCAGTATTTTCCTTCCCAACATAGCAGCTCCCTGCCTTCTTTAGATAATTGGCACACATTATTATAAAAATCTGTAGAATACTTCACAATAGAATCACTTATATGCACAACAGATGGTTCCTAAAAGTTAGAATCTTCTCTGCTTACCTCTGTTCCACCAACCATTCTCTTAAGGTCCAAACTGTCCTCATCTTCATAATTCTTTAAACAGATTTGACGACTATCAAACCCTGGAACATTCTTACTCAACATTTTTTCCCCCTTTGTCCTCCTGCAGAGAACTAAATGGTTCCTCAACTTATCCTGATGACTCCAAATAGCTTCTTTTCAAGCCGACTGAACGAATTGGTGGGTTCTTTGGCAAACAATTATGATACAACTGATGAGTTTTGGTAACAACATCTAAAAATTTCTTATATTTACTCATATTTTTAATTTCTTTGTAATTCTCCCAAAATGGATGAAAATACCTTGCCTTAATAAATTCGGGTTCCTCCCTTGAATCCACAGAGTAAATGAGTTGAGTTAATGCCAACCCATAATGTGTAGATGAAATTTTTTTCTGCATACCATCAGACTTTAGCACAGTGAAAGTGGGCCACGATATTCCCTTTTCTATCTCACCCCAAACAATCATCTTTGGTTCAGAATAATTGCTTATGTTATTCCTCATCGAGTCAGAGGAATCTCCATTAGCGAGATTCTTTCCCCACTCCTACATTTCCACATATATTAGAAGAAGATTCATTTCTTTGAAAACAAGCACGTGATTCCACATGGTCATCGGCATTTGTATTTGGTTCAATGTGCACACAAGAATCGAAAAGACTCTATTTAGTTTCCTCCTATGAATCAACACAATTAGAATTCAAAGCATGACATGCCTTGTCATCACAATACAGTATTTGCCCACATACTTGAATATTCTCTATCCTCTTCCACTTTTTGCATTGATACATTGTGCCCATTCCCTGGTATGCTGATCCTCATTCATCCCATCTTCTTTGCCTCATCATAAAATGAGTATCCATCCCTTTCTAAACGATCTGCATAAATCCACACTTGCATTTATAAAATGTATTTTTGCACACATGTACGTGGGCATGAATACAGGTAGAATGAGAGAGTGGATTCATTGATGTGATGTCTCATTGAGTCATTACATAGTAGGAAAATAGAAGCACAACGCATATCTCAAGTACCTAACTAATAGCAACCAAATTTAATACTATATTAAATTCCTAATGATGAATCTTCTATTTGTGACTCAATTTCACAAATTTTCTAGGTGGTGACTAGTTAAAATTTGTATGTAAGCTGCAATGCTATTCATTATCCGTACACTCTGATTTTGGCTTCTATTTTGGTGGCTTAATGCTTTGATTCGGAGGCTCTACCATGATCATAAACTATACCTTTTGACATCACTATTCGTAGCTACCCACTCACTCACGACATCTACGACTTGATTCTTTGGTTATTCGACGAGATAATATCTACCCATGTGATTCTTTTGGTGATCCGGCATTACTTTCTTCCAAAAAAAAATGCTTGGTGAGACGATTGAGGCTATGGTTCATGACCTAGATTTTATTATGTTACTTTGGGTAGAGGCATGTGGTACAATTTTCTACATCTAAACGAGTTTTCCTCTCTAGATATTGAAGGACAAAACATCGAAGGAAGCTTTCATTGGTGAGAAATCCTAGGTATCACACTTTTTGTGTTGTTGTCATTGTATATATTCATATTTCTTAGGAGAAATGAACTAAGTGAAACAATTCAATTTTAAGGGTGTTTTGATGGATATAATGAGTCTGTAAGGCCTATGGAGTCTACATTCTATCACAATGAAAAATAATAGTGAATTGAGATGTGAACCTTATGATGACATGGTCCCTCAAGGTCTCGAGGAGCCTTTTTAGTAGAGTTTTAGGAGGGATAAACCTTTTATTTTGTCTAATGATGATTAGCAAGGTTTTGGAGGTGGAAGTGATACTTTAGTATTTTTTGGTTCAACAAGGAAGCCTAGGTGGTACTAAACATAGTAGGGTGCATAGGAGCATGTTGGATCTCCAAAGAAATCCTTTGTAGAGATTTATCTTTCTAAAAAGTTTGTGAATTATGTTCAATACGTCTTCCATCATTTTTGTAGAGCCCTTTTAGTTATGGAGAGGTAGTTGGCTAGCGAGGTATGGCGAATGTTGTGGTGGACGTGGACAATTCTATGCGAAGAGATAGTGTTTTGGGAGATTGTGCCAACACAAGTGGGGCAATTTCGATTTATTCTAGGTGGATTTTTGAGGTGAAGCTTGCGAGCGGATAAAAAAATACAAAGTTTCGGTTCATAGTGAAAAGTATTCTCTAGAGAGAGGAGTTGACTATAGGGACAGATTTACTTTAGTTGCTAGTGTACTTGCATCAGGTTTGTTAATTTCTTTGGTGTCAATTCTTGGTTGGCATTGATATCAAATGGATGTAAGAACATTGTTTCTTAATGGTCTAATCAAGGAGGAAATATAGATCAATCACAACTCTATAATGAAGAATGTTGTTTGGGATATTGTGGAACACAAGTGGGGAAGTTTTTGATTTATTCTAGGGGGGTTTTGAGGTGAAGCTTGCATTAGATACCATAAAAATGTACTAAGGTTGAGTTCACGGTGAGACTATTCTCTGAGAGGAGTTGACTATGAGAACACCTTTTAGGATTTACTCTAGTTGCTAGTGTACTTGCATTAGGTTCGTCGTATCTTTAGCATCAATTTTTGGTTGGAATTTATATCAAATGGATGTAAAAAAATTGTTTCTTAATGGTCTAATCGGAGAGCGATATACATCAATCAATTGAGAGGCTTTCGAGGTGCGTGGGTGAGATACATGTATGCAAATTGAAGGAGGACTTTTATGGGATGAATTTGGCATCACATGCTCAATACTTCGGGGATTGAAGAATAATTGGTAGTTTCGGGCTTTAATATAGCTATTGCAGATCTTGATCTTTATTTTTTACTTGGTAATTTGATTTGCTTGTTTGTGAGATCCTAGGGAAAATTTCACCTAGGATTTCAGCAAATTATTTTTAGGACAATGACACCAAGATTCATCCAATACAAATGAATGAATTCTTCAGTAAATAACATTGCTATCTCAGCATTAAAGTAAAAAATACGATAGTTCAACCATGCAACAAAATTTCATAGTACCACTATATTCTCCATATTTAATAGTTTAGTATAGTTTCAAATAGTTGCGGTATATTTCATATTGAATAAGTATGTCTAACCATAAATCCATTAGACACGAATAAAAATTTGTGAATTCTAATCGGGGCTAGTATTATGCGAACGGTTCGAAATTCGAGACGGAGGATAAAATCTTCTTCTTCCCTTGGACTTCCTTGAGGAAAATTCTCCGAGAATCTATCCAATACCAACGCATCATATTAGAGAGTCTTGGATGCAGCAGTCCTTAATCAATTCCTCTATACTTGCCTCGAGATAGCCACTGCGAGCTCTATAGGAGTAGGAAATTTCTTGAAGTTAAGACCTATTGCGAGCTGGAAATAATCGTCGAGTGGCCTAAGGAAGGGTTGGTTGGGGGATTAGCCTCCTTTGATGCTAAAAATTCAAATTAATTTTCCTCAAAATAATTATGTAAATAACTTGATCTCGGGTTTTGTTTTAGGTTTGTCTCGGGTTTTTTCTGGGAGATTGTGATAATATCCCTCGGAATAGTGCTTTTGGGATGGGAAAAATTTCCTCAATCATCTTTACGGATTCATTGGATGTTTGTTTGGCACCATGCATGGGTGGAATGTTGTTTTCGGTTATTTCCTTTTCACACTAGCCAATGAATTTTTGCATCCTTAAGCCGAGGAGGACATTGAGATTGGATCCGTGTTCCACATACACGTCTTCACTTCTTCCTTGATTCTATATCATCAGAATGAGACATAGATTTATTGGGTGATCCTCCATAGTACTACACCTTTCTTCTTGGTCTCTCCATCGTAGTAGTACCATGTTTTTTCTTACACCTTCCTTTTAGTAACTTTTTAAGAAATATTAGTAATTATCTTCTACTTAGTCAATTGGTCATTTGACTCACCAAGCATTGGGACACCTTTTCCATACACCTTCCCGTGGTAGTTTTCAATAATACCATTCTCGGGTGTATTATCAATCTCGGATATGTCACATGCACGGGTTAACATGTCTTGAGATAAAGACTTCAATTTTTCATTTCTAGAAATAGATGTCAATTTAAATCAAGATCCTTCACATCATGAAGCTTCTCATACTTCTCGAAAAGATGTACAACACCTCAAGCTGAGCAAATGGAAAAGCTTGTTATCACTAGAGGTACAAACTATTATCTAGTAAGTAGTCTTGCTTGGCATAAGTAAAGCTCTCTCCTCCCTTGTGTATGAACAATGAAATGAAATATTTTCAAGTACTCGACGTTTATCGATATGTATCTTAAGTAAGGCCGTAAGTCTTGATTGGGTTCCGATCACTATCAAATATTATTACGGTGTCAATTGAAAAAAAACTTATGCTTGTTCCCAAACACATTTTTTGAGTAAAAACACAAACCACCGAATCCTTACTATTAAAGTGCACTGTATTTGCATGTTTCTTGGTATGATAAGAAACCATCAATACACTCTGGGAGTCAATCCCAAAACGTTGCACGATATGATCATCGAATATCACCAATGGGAAATTGACCCGGATCGTTAAATCATCTGGAAAAGAATCCAACACCCTTTAGCCTTCTGTACTTAGCTCGATAGTATATTGTCCAACGGTTGCAGCTTGTTCTTGGCATTTATATCGATTAATCGAAGAATTCAACTTTTGAAGGACCTTTCGTCAAAACTGCAATGAACCATTTACAAGATAAGGATGATTGAAAAACTTCGCTTAATGAAGAAGGATGTCCACGAGAGGCTCCGATCGTACTGCCATGCCCCGAACACAAAAAATCTATATTTTTCATAAAAATGTTACGGTTGCTTCACCTATACATATTCCAAGTCTACGAGGACCCAATACTCTTTGAAATTGGCACTCGTCAAAAGTGCGATTTTCGCTCATATACAATGTTTTCGACAACTTTCTCTTCAATAAACCAAGATGTTCACTATTTTGTTATGTTGTTGCTCTTCAAACTCATTAACATGTTGACTCTCTTTTTTCGAAGTATCGAGGAAGGCAGAAAGATGAGAAACATCGGGGGCATTATCCTTCAACTTCTCATGGAAAATCACAAGTTGAAAATCGGCGGAGTAGTTGCTCCGGATGCTAGAAATTTTTGAGAGTTTAAGGCATTGCCCTTCATCTACAATCAACGCTCCCAATCAAGGCATATTAAAGAGTCCGGATCCATGGTGACAACATCGAGAGGTTGGTAAGACAATATGAACAAGCACACATCCACTTTATTAGAAAATTCAAGCCAGGATAACATCTCTTGACTCTCTATTACCACAATAACCCACCATATTTATAGAAAGAAGCCCACCTCAAAATTCCGAGTCAAGGCTATATATTCCGGAAGTTGATGTGATAGTGAAAATGAGTGCAGTTTTATTTGAAAATACTTGATTAAGGATAGAATAAAGGAAATCATTTTTGCAATGCATTCTTTGATTAACTTCATCGATGACAAAGATCATTCTTGTGGTTTTGCTATAACTCTCGAATTTTATTGACGGATCTAAGAGAATAATCCTGGTAACCCTTTCATCCCGGTCTGGAGGTCTTTTTCGACCTTGAAAAGGACTATTCTGTAGCTTTTTTTCCTTACACCTTGAATAGGACTAGCTCGTGGTGTGCCTCATCATGAGTGAAGTTCTTATACTTTCATTAGTTCCTTAGTTGAAGTTAGGTTAAGAAAACTTCTATCTTCTTACTCCCATATACATTGATCACCTAACCCTTTCCATTTGACGAACCATTCTTTCCGGCCAATTCACTAATTGAATCCATGCACTTTTTTTATCAAGATGCTTAGGAAATATCGGTGCTCTCTTATGAATAAGCCATTGTGGTTCAACCCATTAATTACATTTTAGAGCCTTTCCTTCTTTGCGGTTTTTTTTTATTGAAATTAGCCGATTTGTTTGGGAGCTTCATGGACAAGAAGAAAAATTTCAACGACCTAACAATTATGAAGATGAGAAATTCCTCATACTTAACAAAATATATCATTTTTTTCTTGAGTCGTCCTACTACTTTATACGATTTCACTTAGAATAGGTCTTCGCGGTAATTTTCACGATCTCAGGCAGTAGTAGATTTAAACAATGTTTTCTTTTAGCTTATCGTGATCTCTGCGAGTTGAAGACAACATTGAACAACCCTATAACGGGATGAACACCATATTCGCTCTCAAAAATGTTTGTCCCTTTCTCTTTTTTTTTTCCACAAAGGCATCCACGATTTAGCAAATTGTTCGGGTTCAACATGCTTGACGTCCCATATTGATTCGACTTCTTTGCGGGCGAGTGTACACCACATGATATTCTCATGTAAGTACAAGTTGGGTAGTACCGGTCACGAGAGGAACTTGAACCAAGGGTGGGTCAAGGCAACCCATATGGTAAGTTACGAAGTCTTTTCCATCACAGCTCGACGGCTCGTCGCCTTCTTTACAAACTTGGCACACATTATTATAGCAATCTGTTGTATAGACTTCGCAACAAACCACTTATATGCACAACAAATGGTTCCTCGATGTTAGCATATTCTGCAGCAACACCTCTGTTCCACTAACCATTCTCTTAAGGTCCAAAGTGCCCTCATCTTCATAATCCTCTACACGGAATCAGAAGCGGCTTGTCAAACAGTTTGGAACATTCTTTCTCAACCTTTTTGCCCCCTTTTGAGTTATAGCGAAGTCATCTCCTCCATCGTTATCTCAATTTACAATAGCTGTCCTCTTAGAAAGAACTAAATGGTTCACTCAACTTGTCTTGATGACTCCAAATAGCTTCTTTGCGAGCCGATGAATGTATAGGTGGGTCCTTTGGCAAACAATTATGATACAAGCTGATGAGTTTTGGTAACAACATCTAAAAATTTCTTATCTTTACACATATTTTTAATTTCTTCACATTTCTCCCAAAACGAATAGAAAAGACCTTGCCTTAATAGATTTGGGTTCCTCCTTGAATCCACGAGTAAATGGTAAGGTTAATGCCAACCCATCATGTGGAGTAAATTTTTTACACATACTATCAGGACTTTAGCATAGTGAAAGAAGGCCACCATTTGCCCTTTATCTCCGGCCAAACAATCATCTTTGGTTCCGAATCATTGCTTATGTTATTCTCCTCGACTCATAATCTCCATTAGAAGATTCTTTCCCCCTCCTACATTTCCACATATTAGCGAAGATTCATTTCTTTGAAAACAAGCACGTGATTCCACATGGTCATCGACATTTGTATTTGGTTCAATGTGCATGCCAAGAATCGGAAAGACCTTATTTAGTTTGCTATTTGTGAAGCAACATAAAGTAGCATTCAAACATGACATGCAACACATCCATCACAATACTCAGAAATTTGCCTACATACTTGAATATTCTCTATTCTTTTCCACTTTTTCATTTGATACATTGAGCCCATTCCTTGGTATCTTGAAGTCCTCACTCATCCCATCTTCTTTGCATTTCACCTTTGTCCCCAATAGGAACAAAAACAACAAGATCCATGCGAGAATCATCAAGAAAATTGTCTTCTTTCTTGCTCCCTGTCGACATCTCCTTTCTGTCATATTCTCTCCTTTTTCTCTTATTTTTAACTCTTTTCTTCAGTGTTTCTTTAGAAATTCACGTGAACCACCTTCTTATTTGCTAGTTATATATTGGATACATCCTTTAACCTGATTACATGCAACATCATGTTGTCCTTTTCTTGAAAACCTGTAGACTGTCAAATTTATTTCATGGTCTCTAACGTATCTGTGAAACCTCTAGTTTGAACATCATCATACATCTTAGTGCCATTTTGTGTCCTCCCGAACTTTAAACTTGCACATTTTCCCGGATCTTTTCTCGGGCGCCGAGTAACTCTCTTTAACTAAATCTTTTTGTATATATTTCTGTTATGAATCCTACTACATACAGGAACTCTCTTGCATGTTGACCATTCTCAACCTCTTGTTAGTCCTCAAACCTTCTAATTTGGTGATGTTAAATACTGAAGTTTGATTGTGAGCACCAACAACTTTGGGAAACTGGGGATTTGGCTTGAGTTGTTGGAGTAGGCACATAATCCTGGCTGTGAATTCAGCTTGATGCTTTTACTTTCTATTTATTTGAGTGAATTCCCTCTTGTTCGCTACTTTTCTCAAGCTTAATCAAACTATTATATGTGTCATATTGTCACGAAACACCAAGCCCACTTCCGTGTTTTGTTCCAAATGTACAACCTTCCATCATTGTCCGGTGACTCTAGGCTACTTGATGTCACATGCTCCCAATTTCTATATTCTTATTTCTTATTGCACTTATCAATGGCGGTGGAAGCATCACTTACATGATTCTTTGTGCTTTCTCCTTCTTGTGGTTCCCCTTATGATAACCTTAAGCTTTCTTGACATAGATTGTACATGCTACGTGCATCTAATATTTTTGATGCGAGAGATTATTTGTCACCATCCACTACGGTGTCTATCATCTTGAAAGTAACTTATTTACTTTTCCAGCTATTATTGGAGGAACCTTACATGGTTTTTCATAGATCCTTATCTTCCCATTCCACTGCATATGTAATACCGGGAGTACGGTTCCTGGCCACATGCTCTCTTTTTGATCTCCTCATGGTTAGTACCGAAATTATAACACAATCACCATATCAGTCCAACTCGGAAGATATTCCGGGAACCTTTTTATCATTCCTTTCATTTAAATTCTACACATATTTTCAACTCTCCTTCCAGAGCATGCCCACGAAAAGGAATGTTTGGGTGTTTTGAACAATGAAATTTTATAATAGTGCAACTTGAGGATCTAAGTTTAAAATTTATTTTCCTCGATAGACGGCATTGAAAGTAAATCTACTCGAGTCAACCTCTACGCACGAGCATTCGGTGGCACCAAACCCTTCGACACTATAACGTCAGGTACAATGTGACAGAGTATCACATACGAAATGCTTGCCAATTTGTCAGAAAGAGCGATGTTGACAACAACCTCATAAACAACAAAGTCACACATTCACAACACTTATTTATGGCCCACGGAATCAAACTCGGCACTTTCAAAATTTTCTGGATTTCGAGATCCCCCTCCCTCTTTCGGCGGAATACCATGGACCTCTAAGGAATCAAGCCTTGGACCTTCCCGTTTTGCGGCTCGAGGCCACATAATCTTCTTATTTTTAGCTTTTTAACGTAAAATGCTATAGGTGAAAGAAAAATCACTTTTATTTTTGGTTCGCGGGGCGCCGGGAGAGAAATGCAAATGGGCGAGAAAATGTTTTAGGAATTCAGACCAGGCATCGGTGGACAAGTAAACAATTTTTTTTATAATTGCAATTTCCATTCCATGATATTCTCTCTTTATTGTTTAATTGTATTTTGGAGGCTTTTTTTGATTTTGTTTTGTCGTTTAACTATGAAATTGAAAATACTTGGTATCATCTCCATTAAACAACAACCACAACTTGAAGATGAAATTAGTATTACACGATATTTATTGGAATCCTTATAGCTATTTTGTGTTAAAATATTTTTCATGAATATAAGAAAAGTTGACTTTCATGTTGTTATTTGAGTACATTTTGTTTATATACTTGACCAAGTTCATGCATTAGAAAATGAATTTTTTTGCAAATAAAATGACAAGGATTAAACATCACACCTCATATTATTTGTTTTCATAAGTTATCTACAACTTGAGCTTTTTAGCATATAACTTAGTTGACATGATTGTTTTTAAGCTTTCTCTGAAGGTTGAATACTAAGTTACTAAGGTGTTCTTTTATATATATGGTGACATTTTATTTTCTTTATTTATACGAGTCATGCGACACATTATTATTTGCCACTATGTTGCTTAACTAAAGAAAATTTGTTCGAGTTTCTTACTTTTATGGGGAAAAATGGCTTTGACATTCTTGATGTTGAGGTATATGTCATATAAATTATTCTGATCAAATTATTTGTATATTATAGTGTTTATTGTCGTTCTTTCTCTTACACTCTACATTGTATCTTTTGTTTTACGAAAATGAACTCAATATTGATGGTAAGAAGCAAAAATTGAAGAAAGAGGAGAGCAATAACATTGTAGTGACAAATGCGAAAAGAGAAAGAAATGGTCTTGTGATACCCTTAGAGCCAATATCTGCATAAGACACACATATAAATGCGATGGTCGAGGTCTTGAGTTGGTGAAATCACATGCAATGCCTTGACAACACAATGATAATGTTTTGAAGTGATGAAACATCATTTCATGTATAAATTGTAGTCAACCAATATTAAGTTGGAAATATTTGTAATAATTTAGCATTTCATATAATATAATTTGTGGTTGAAATTATTTATAATTGCACTTGATATTGTTTAGTATTATAATTAACATATGCAACTTTATGTTTTCATATTAGATGAACATGCACATTGTATGCTATTTTTTAAAATATACAAATTAATTTATGTTGATTAATAATGAACACATAAATCAATTACAAAACTACTAAATTAGTAGTTTATATTGATTAATGATGAACACAAACAACATAAATATATGACCAAATTAGTAATTTATAATGATTATTAATGAAGATAAATGTAATGAATATAAACTATAAATCGGTCGTTTATATAATGAATATGAAACTAACAAAAAAGATAAATGACCACTTTACCAAATGATAAATTTGTGATTACAAATCATGACTAAATTTTGCATATAAACGACTATTAGTAGCTAATTTACAATATCTTATAACACGACCAAAAATTTAGTCATATTTCTTTGGTCATTAATTAGTTTCAAGCAATGACTAAAATTTGCATATATATGACTATTAGTAGCTAATTTACAGTATCTTATAACACGACCAACATTTTGGTCATATTTTTTTGGTCATTAATTGGTTTCTCGAGGAGGTGATTATATAGTAATATATTTTGTGGTATATTTGATCATTAATTGTGACAATTAATGACCAAATCAATGATTAAATTAGTAACCAAATCAATGACTAAATTAATGACCAAATCAATGATTAAATTAATGACCAAATATACTACTTGACAACAAAATTGAGATAACCAATCAATGACTAAGTTAAAAACGACTAAGAAATTTGAGTGGCATACTATGAATCTTAATGAAATTAGCTACTATTGGTCACCCGTAGAAAAATGATCGTTTATATGCAAATTTTAGTCATTTTTTAGTAACTAATTAGCTATTTTGTATTAGTGAAAAAGAGGTAAATGTCGGGGCGAGAAGAGGTATGTGTTCAAAACATTGTTTTTTAAAATTTGATACTTATCCAAGGATTGCCAAGGGTATAAAGGTCATTAATGAAAATGAAGAAATTCTGATTTGTTGATGTACATTGGTATGCCACGAGTACCCACCCTTTCAATGGTGTGTACAAGCTAGGAGAGCATTAGTGGAAAGAGCTTGGAAGAAGAAAAAAGAAAGGGTACAAATAGAAATCGTACGCCGCACGAGATGTCTTAAAATTGGAGGATGAAATGTTGACATACTTGTGTATGACTTCAATTTGACATAGAGAGGAACTCTTCGGTTGCGGACTATAAATATTTTGAAGAAATTGCTGAGAACAATTGCGCATTTGAAATAGGACTGCAACGAGAATGTAGACGTATATCTACAAGACTTTGAACTGCGAAATGGTGGTATGCATGTTGACTCGGATAGGGCACTAGTTGATGAAGAAGAATATGGATCATCTTCATCTGCATCGAGCCATTCATCGAAGATGTAGATTATGATGGTGTGCGAGAACCTATGGGCGATTTGAATAACTATCTAAGACACTTTTATGTAATTGATGTTTGTATGGTAACTTGAAATAAAAATTTTGACTTCAGAATACTCATTTTTCATGAAGTTACGACACATTTCTATGTTTGTTGGATTATATGTTTTAATTATGAAGAATTCATTTCTTTAGAATATCGACAATGTAACAATGAATTACAAAAATAATTTATGTTATATTCAATGTACCAATGTTGATATTTTAATTATAAGTAAAATAAATAGAAACTAATGTTGAATTTTTAGATTATGCGTTGATATTTATGATATTATGTATTGTTACCATTTGGTATAAGATACTTTTAAAAGTTTAATAATTATATGCGTCATTGAACGGAACACTTTGTTTTGATGCTTGATTTTAGGTTTTGGTTGAACTTATATAGAGAGATTTGTCTTATGCTAAGATTTGAAAAAAGATAAGTTTTTATCCTTTAAAATTAATATTACTCTTACTTGTTTTTAAATTTCAATGATAATTTTTTCATTTACTTGTTCATTTTTTAAAATTGTTAAGCCTTATAATTTCTCCATAACATTTCATTGTTCAAGTATGTTGAACACTTAAGATTGAAAAACTTTAGATTTACAACTTCATTAAGGTTTTTTATATGCTACCAAATTTTATCTTTAAGGTTATGGTTATTAATAATTACAATTTTGGAGTTGTTTAAAGTCAAGATATTTTATGTTTAACAACATGGATGAAAATTATTCGAAATGATAAGCCCTTCGGAGATGTATTTGTTTATCTTTAACATCATCTATCAAAAATGTTAGAAATTTACGATTTTAAAAAATGTCCTAATATGTTGTCTTTAATTCCATTGTTACAAGTGTCAAAATTATGACACATTTTTTTTTTTGTTATTCCAACATCGAAGTAGTTTTGTTTTGAGGGTGTTTTTCAATCCTTTTTTCAACAAACAATTTTGTTTTTAGCATATTTTATAAAATGTTGAAATTTAACCTTAAAAAAAAAAAGCCAAGTGCGTTCTAGACGCGACACACTTTTTGTTTTTTGGGGTGTTTTTTCATGTTTTTTGAGACTTTTTGGGCTAGAGTTCCCGTTTTGAGGTCGGAGTTACCTATTTGATCGATTAACGGTGTTATAACTCATGCTTAGATATAAAATAATTTCACATATCATGAAGATACATGAGAGCAAAAAATAAATGAAGCGAGAAAAATCATGGAATCCCATGTTATTCATCTAAAAAATGATTATGTACCTCTATGAAGTACATCTTACACATGCAACTTCTGAAACAATCTCATCATTGGAGTATAGATCCATTAAAAAAACATAATATTATATCCTAATAAGAGAAAATAAGTTAAGTGTTGATGAGATACAAAATCAATGAACTATTTACAACAAATCTTAAATTCATATATAGTATAGTTAAGCTACTTGATTGGAAAAACAATCTAGGCGAATCTATAATTTGGCAGTTGTTAACCACTCATTCAAAATAGGTTTTTGTGCCTTTAGGGAAAAAGTGTAGAGGGCCTTGGCTACATGGATGCTCCTCACTATTTTGTTTACACATTCAATTTTTGTTAAGTCCTCTCCAAATAAACATGGCCACAAAAATATCAAATAACTAAGAAACAAACTAAATGCAAAAAAAGAAATAAAATGATTTTTTTCTACAAACTTACCTTAGGATCAAATTACTAGCACCATATGGATTTCATCATCCATACCACCTACAGTATTATCATCATCTTCCTACCTTTCATGGTGAGTAGCAACAATATAATAACACTACCATGAGAAATAAAATGAATAGCATTGAGTGATATAAACAATAACTTGAAACTGCTAGTGTCTATAAAGAAAATATTGAAATAATCATTGTTAAGAATTATAGCATATGCGGAGTGTTTTACATTTTGGTTTTTTTTTGGGTATATTCTATAGTTAATTTTTTTGAAATTATTGAGGATTTTGTTGGAATTACGGGTTTGAGATGTGTAGTTAGTACAATGCAACTGCCTCGAGAATTTTTAGGGCACCAAATCTATTTATACATTAAAAAATACAATTTAAACAATGAAAAAGTAAAATCTCACAAAATTTTCATCATCAAATTTTGAGGATAAAGGATAAAACATAAAACAATTAGAATGCACCAAAACTTAGAAATAGAATTGACTATTGACTCTGCCATGGATCTCTTCATTGCCATCCCATTGAGAATAATGTGTAACATATATGTCATAATAATGGGATGGTAAAAATATAAAAATGAAGAATGATAAATATACAAAACAAGAACCCACACCAAGAGAAAAGAACATGAACATATATAAATGTAACATAATCACTTTTTCCAAATGCATGTCGGGATTCATTACCATCTTTAAAGGATAGACAAGGGAGAGTGTACGGAAGAGAAAAACTTGTGGGGCATTCCCTAGGAATGATCTTAACATGGATTGTCTTGATGGATTTTTGAAAATGAATGGAACTTGCTAGCAACTTCACCTAAGGAAAGAAGCCTATCAACGAGCTAAAATAATTCTGTAGTACTAACATAAATATATATTGATACTTGACAAGGTTATGTGCGGGCTATATTAACTACATGTTTCTACCTATAGATTGACAAGCCACCATTCATTAATATACTTATTGACTTGATCCACATACATATTTGTAAAAATGTTAGGCACGAATATAATTCTTAAAACTACTGGAGAAATGTATTTTTTCTAATGTATTATTCTAGTCATTGTTGTTTTTCAATACAAGTGCAAGGTGTAACTATGCGAATTGTCATTATGACCATAGTTGTAATAAGCTTTCCCATTAGCATAAATATGGGACCCTATTGCGTTCATAAATGTATAAAATCTAATAAATCTCTCCGGGGAGAGAGTTTGGCTCCCTTTGTGATGCTCTTTAGTGTTTTTCTATTTTCTACATCTCTATCCACTCTCGGTTATAACCTCTACTCATGTATGGAAAAAAATGCACTCAAATAGAATGGAACCCTTTTCCTCCTATTGGCCTCGTTATAACACAACTTTGAGAGAGTTTGGCTCCTTTGTGATGCTCTTTAGTGTTTTTCTATTTTCTCTATCTCTATCCACTCTCGGTTACTCTACTCATGTATGGAAAAAAATGCACTCAAATAGAATGGAACCCCTTTTCCTCCTATTGGCATCCTCTCGATTTATTGTGGTCAATTTCGATAAGTTAACTTCTGGGAGGCGTAAATTTCTCATATGAGACCCAATTGTGATTCTTGCATATTTGGAAAGGTATTGGTGTGTATATTATGGAATATAGGTCGATAGTAAGGCTAAGATCATAAAAAGTGGTCATTTAAGGCCTCAAAATTGCTCTTAAATTTTTTCACTTAAAATTTTCCAAATTGGGACCACTGGTAAAATTTCTCCAATGAGCTAATTCCTCCAATTTTTCCAGTCTAAAAAAATCCATATGGATGAAAAATAATAAATAATCCAATATGGATCATACCTTCCCATTTTTAGAGGCTTTAGATCCCCAAAATTTGAACAATTATTTTTCCATCATTAGCTAAACTTCATGGATTTTTTCATAGGACTCATATACAAATTGATGCCTTTTATTGTACAACATATATATATATATATATATATATATATATATATATATATATATATATATATATATTGTTTCTTTGTAGGAACTCGATTTCATTGATATTTTCACATTCTCATAAGATCTATATGTTATAAACGATATCTTTCGGTGAAAATATCTTTTGGATCCCTGCGAGTCTATTCATGTAACCGCCTCCTCCCATCTACCCAAAATCACAAGCTCATCGGGGTAAACATGAGATGAGTGTCACGATGATATGGCTCCACCTCCAATTTTGAGTTAAGGAAGTGGGAGGCATACAAAATGAACACTTACGACATCCTACGGGAACTATAGATCACTCGGGAGTTGAAAAACCACCCCAAGTGATCGAAGTACCTAAGATAGAACCTTTTCCATGCGACTGGTAACACCCCAAATGCATTCGCAAAAGTCTGATTATAGAGCTAACTTCTTTGCTAAGCGATTCCATGTGGTTATGACCTAAATCCTCCAATTCGAGTTCCGGTGGTTTCGAGATCTTAGCTAATTTTTTTAGGCTAACCTCGAGAGTACTACCCTCGGCTTGCTTATAACTTCTCCAAAATCATAATTTAACATGGTGACAATGCTAAAAATTCAAACTTGAAGCAAGGAATTGACCAAGACATGCCTAATCCATAACATATATTTCGTCAAAAACATATGGAAAACATATTCCTACAAGTCATGAATTCATATATGATTATAAGCCGATAGTATTCTGAGAATCACAAATAAGGCTATATGCCCTCTCAAGTTAGCTCCAATAACACTTGTTAGTCCATGCATTCATTAACCATTCAATAACTTATCAAAACATGAAGTATCCATAGATAGAATACATCATATAACAAACATAAAAACCATGGAAAATCAACCATAATATCACCAACATAATCGCTACAAATGATCATAGATAAAAATAGGTAAATAGCTCTTATTATCATATGAAAATTCCAACCAAGTCGAGAGACTTCCATGTACAACGACAATAGATTGGTTTTGAACCAAATATCTCTTTCGTATCACCCCCATGCCATATTTCAAGCATGAATGTGGTATCTCATGGAATAAACAAAAACAAAACCAAACCCGAGTGCTTCCGAGCCAAAACACCTCAACCCTCAACCATAGTGATTCCACCTCTACGGTCAAAAATCACTAAACCAACCCTATCGGTCTTTATCAAGTTGTCCGGGGCTCAGGGAACTAGTAACTCAACCCACAACTTTCCGGGGCTCCCGGAGCGTTTGTTCCAACCATGACTCTAGGGACTAATAACTCAACCCTTTCGGGGCTCTAGTGAATTTGTCCCAACATATGACTCTAGGAATGAGTAACTCAACCCAAGCTATTCCACGGTTTCAGGAAGCATTTCTTCCAACTCACATCCATCGGAAACCTAAGCACTAGTAAGAAAACAAGTGGAAAACCCACAACACACCATCAGTTATCGATGAAATGACAAGGGAAGGCTAAATCCACTATCAATCTAGGAAAATCTCCATGCCAATGAAAACACATAACCAAGGAACCACATGCATATATTGTAACAACCCCTAGTTGATTTCCTATGTAAATAAAAGTAAGACCAAGGTCATTGGAGACATATTCTAAGCTAAATTTTGGGAAAAGCATAGTGATTGGCCTATCAACGGCAATTAATTTATGGCTATGGAAATTAATAAAAAAAAAATGGCAATAATTGACATTTTATTTATTAAATAAAGGAAAAATAGGAGAAAATGGAGATGAAAGGTCACAAATTTTCATGAGGAGTAAAATGAAGGAAAATGAAGAAATTAGAGGCCTCGATGATAAAAAAGGCTTTTGAGGACAGTTCAGTTGTTTGTTGTTTTAAATTTTGTGGGTTCAATTTTGGAGATGTCTTCTATTCTCTCATTCTCTCATGTTTGTTGCATACTTGGAGAAATCTTGTAGCATTCTTAGAGCTTGCTTGAAGCACTCTAGTTTTCACTTGGATTGGAGAAAGAAGGCAAAGGAAAGCGGGAAAGCGCAAGATTAACAAACCTGGTAGAAAATTCCATGTATCAAGTTAAAATAATAACCCTGAGTTAATGGGACACGTATTCGGTGAATGTTGGGAAAAACATCCTAGTGCGGGTGTTCACATGGTTGTTATGGCTAAGGAAGTTGGAAAAGGGCTATGGCTAAGGCATTAAAGAGGAAAAAGGTATTTTTGGCACATTTATTTATGAGAATATTGGAAATTAGGAGAAGGAGGTGAAATGTCACGGGTTTCTTGTGAAGGAAAATGAAGGAAAAATAATGGAAAATGAAGAAAATAGAGGCCTCTTATATAAAAAGGATTCGAGGGGATTAGTTGGTACCTTTTGTCGGTGCATTTTTTGAAGCTCTCTCGTTATTCTCTCTCTCTCTCTCTCTCTCTCTCTCTCATACTCTTGGATACCTAGAGTTTTCTTGGAGCACTCTTGGAGAGTGTGGATACTTGGTGATTTACGACGAAGGAAAAGGAAGAGCGAGAGAAGCACAAGTGGACATCGGGATCAACAAATACAACGGAGTTTGATTGCGAGCGAGTTGCATGTATGTTTCCTCACTATTTTTGGCATGCATGGTGTATGCATATGGATTTTCCTAGCCTTGTGATTTCCTGGACAACCATGGTATTGTGGTTATTTCCATTGATTGTTTTTGGTTGGTTATGATTCCTTTAGGTTGTTGGGTTGAATTATTAGTTCCGGAGCCTTGGTTGGACAAATTCTCTAGATTTCATCGAACAAGCTTGTTGGGTAGAGTTACTAGTCCTAGAGCCTTGGTTGAACGCTGGAGACCTAGGTGGGTTGAGTTACTAGTCCTGGAACCTTGGTTGGACAAATGCTCTGGAGCTCGGGGATAACTAGGGTTGAGTTACTAGTCTAAAAGCCTTGGTTAGAACAAACAATTTACTTAGACCTGGAGTAGCTTGGGTGGAGACCAATCCATGATGGTTAGTGATCTCCAAGCGCTGAGGTGGAATCAATGGTTTGGGTTGAGATGGTTTGGTCTACGAAGCCCTGGTTTTGTTTATTGATGTGTTTGATAGATTCCCACATTCATGCTTGGAATATGACATGGGGTGATTATACAGTGAGACTTGGCTGAGTCAATCTATGGTTCGATTGAACGTGGAAGTCCCATCTCTAGTTGGTTTTTACATTCGGTAATGAGGAGCTCATTCTTCTAGTATTCGATATGCAAATGTATTGGTTTATGTATGGATTTATTTTTTGTTGTATCCATTGTATTATGTTGTTATTATGCTATTTATATGCATGTATTCGATTAGTATTGATGTACAACTCTATCTATGTTTTTGCACATGAAATGAATACATAATGTATACATGGCCAAATGAAACGTATTGTAGCTTATGATGTAGGGGTAATTCTTCTTAGCTATTCTAAGATAACTAAGAGACCCCCATGTTTAAATGCGATTGTTTATAACTATAGATGCAATGTTTGTGATATGTTTGACGAAATTCTTTTCATGGACGGGAGGGGTCTAGATGAGTTCATGATGATGTGATTGCTTTCGTACCTTTGTTCTAATGTTATTTATCATCTCATAAAGTTTCATGAGGTTATAGGTAGTGACACGGGCTACGGGAGTGGAAAAAGGTGACACAAATCCCGAGTTGCGGGCATAAGCGACTTTTTGGGGCCCTAGCCGTGACCTTGCCTTGGCATTTCCCATGGCTATAGGCTTCTAGCCACTCCCTTTCCCTACATCCACACGCATATAAGGCTCAAAAGGGTAAAAAATCGATTTACCCCTTAGGGTTCGAAGTGCAGGAGGTTGGGTTAGCTCCTGGAGGTGTTGTTGATGTTGTGTAAGGTTTGTTTGTCGGGTTTATATCGGTTCCAATTCCTTAAGGTCATCTATGAGGTTGAATCTAATATTAATAGCCTCTCGTCACATGTATTACCCCGATTGGTTGGTTTCTTGGGTAGATGTGGGAAGAGGGTATTCTGAGGAATGGGTAGATCAACAACTATTTGGATTGACTTGCGAGTAACAAGATGCATGTGTGATTTCCTTTTGTTCACTTATGGATGCATGGTATATGCAAGTGATCTTACGATTTATGTGCTATCATTGACATGGGGGATTTCCTAGATTGATAGTGGTTTAGCCTTGCCTTTCCATTTCCTAGATATCCATTGTGTTGAGGGTTTTTTCCATATGATTTTTTCGATTGGTGCTCATAATTCCTTATGGTTTGGGTTGGAAAAATATCAGACTTTGTTAATAGTCACGAGAGCCGGGTTGTACAAATTGTTGGAGCCCGGAGAGAATTTGTGTGTTGAGTCACTAGTTCCGGGAGCCCTAGACGGCTTGGGTAGATATTGAACTAGTTGGTGTTAGTGATGCCAGTTGGCAGTGTGGAATCACTAGTTGAGGATTGAGGTGGTTTGGCCTCTGTAAGCCATGGTTTGGTTTTTTGCTTTATTCCATGTTCGGAATGGCTCGGGGGTGATCCCATTTGTGAAGAGAGATTTAGTTCAACCCAATATATGGTCGGGACGTGCCCAGGAAGTCCTAGCACGTGGAATCTTCATATGTTAATAATGATTATTCTTATTGTGATTCATGTGTATCCAAGTAGGACTCAGATGTATAAAAAGATCTGTGGGTGAAGAATAAAGTATGGGCCAGTGAAGGAAGAATTTATCTCCCTCAATGTTATCCTACTATCCGTCAACTGTCTCAGGTGTTTATGCTAGAGTATGCTTATATCAAGTTTCTTTATGCTCCAAAGGTAAAAAACATCACTAACTGCATAAATTAAGGATATTATAATTTCTTGTCTCGATAATTTTCAACAAAGTACATATTTTAGACAGAGAACGACATTAGCAGCTAATTTAATAACATGAAGTAAAAATTTATTTTCAAAACGAGGTTTTGTTAAAATAGAATGAAATGAAATTTTATTCTCTTGTACCATTATTTTCATATGTTTCTCTAAATCAAAACATGAAATCAAAAGTTTTCTCTTATCGGAGTAAACCGAATAATTTACTATATTTCTATTTCTCAATATTTGGAGAGTTTCTTTGTTTTGAAAGTCCCATTTAATTGAAGATTCGAATCACATAGATTACAAATCTATTACAACGGATGTAATGATGGAAAAGCAAGTGCCCTTAATGGAAGTTCAATGATGTACTAACCCATTTACGTATATGAATGAAATATCAAGCTAGATTTCCTTTTCTCGCGGTTTCAACCCGCACCACACATGCAAATAATAATTGAAATAGTGATTGAAGAGATACAGAGATAAGAGAGAGAGAAACCTAAGAATATAGAACTAAGCAACCCAAAACCATGACTTTGAAAAGGATCTAGATAAAAATCCCTCAACGAACCTTTACCGGGAATAAGTAATTAGGTGTATAGAAGGTTTACCATATCGGTGTCCTAGACAACGATATGGATTTTGTTAGATAATGACAAACATAGAAATGTGAAAATTTGAGACAAAGATGAAAAGCAATGAAAAATTGAGGGTAAGTTAGTGACCGAATTATATACGATGCAATTTTTTTTATCCATTTTTATAATTTTCGAGTTTGAAATTTCCAATAAATTTGAACCCTCAAAACTTCACTTGCATTTTTGTCATTTCATCTGTGTTTATTGCAAACCATATATGCATCATTTTGATTGAAAATCATCTATGCATATTTTTCATTTGAACTACATTGCATATCATGGAAGTTTTGTTGTATTCGAAAATTCCATCGAGAGAATGAAGAAAAGCTAATGAAGCTGGTGGTGGTCGTGGTCGTGGTTCTCAAAGCGCTACTAAATTCACTTGCTCCAACTTGCTGGATAATTGGAATGAACAACTATTTGCTCTATTACCGCTTCAAAGATAGGGATTGATGGGATGGATCATTAATGAACAATAATCCTAGCTACGGATCACAAGCCTAATCTCAAATATCTCATCGGATACATTAGACTTTGCCCTCTTGGGTCATTAGAAAACATGCGCTCTTTGTCTCTTGATGTGTCAACCACTCGCTAAGGGATTGGATCTTTCTCTACAACTTAAAATACGAGTCTAAGTTCATATTTTGTAATCTCCACTCATTGGATTTGGATATGAAACTATCGTTGGAAGGGTTGCGCTTGGGACGAGGAAGGGGTGTTGTGCGCTATCGATACGACTCATGCTTATGTTGTTGGTGGCTAAGGATCTATAGGTTTGGACGAGTCAAATTTGGGCTTGCAAAAACTTCCCAAAAAATTGATGAGAACAATAATATGAAACCACTTGGAAAGTATTACGATAGGCGGTACAAAAAAACCACCTAAAATAGGCACGTAGGTTGCATGCTATGGACGCTAGGTAGAGTGCACACGTGGTGCATGCACATGCAAGGCATGCTACCCAAAATTATCTTTCACCTTTTTTATCCCATATACTCTTTTACATTTTTTTTAATATTTTATTTCAATTATTTTTCATATGGTTATACATTTAATATTTTATTTAAATAAATAAGTAAATAAAATCATATGTAAATTTATATTAAAATAATATATAAATAAGTATAATGTATCATGGTTGGGCTTTAAATAATAGTGACATTTATGACTCATACACATCGTAACATGTGGCCATGTAGGGTGAAAAGGTAAAGGAGAGTGCTAGGATTTCTCACTTATATTAATCAATAATCGTTTCATATGCATAATTTTACTCAATCCTCTACTTTGGTTGGTGTTTGGATCAATTTGGCAAATTAGAGTGTGTTGGTGATCACACAATTATGCTTTCATACTTTGTTTTCGAGTTGTGTCCTTTGGTTTATGGATTAGCCTAGTGTCATTTAACTATGCCAATTTCTTTCGAATATGCCTGTTAAGATCCAAGACGAGGGCTAGGGGAATGGAATGGAAAATTGACCCGAGTGCTATTTTATTTTGTCAATTTACTTCTCCATATTAACATTTAAAATTTATGCCGAGCTTAAGATGAGTGAATGCCAAAGTAACAATTTTTTTGTTTATCTGTTTCTTTTATAATGGTTTGGTTAGGCAAGTGCTAATTGAAGAAGGTGATGCAAAGTCTCGAAATTTGGGGTGATGTATATTGAAACTAGTGTAAGTTAGATTTAACATTAAGATGCAACTTTCTCTCTTTTATTACGGGCTTAAATTCTACAAAATGCTTTTAGAGTTTATCAATTTCATAACTTGCTCAAATTTCAATATGTTCATTGTATATTTATGTCAGTTAACATATGCCATTGAAATATTTATTGTGGTTGTGAGCAATGCATGTCTTGGTCGCTAAGATAGCATTTTCATTCTGGAATGGAAGCTCTCTCATCAACCCATAAGGAAGACATGGTTGAGGTGAATTTAAAATCCACGGTATTGCAAGTTTGAGGGAAACATAGAACAAGGTAAGGAGGATGTTATTGCTAAGTATGTAATATTGCTTCCCATCTTCTTGGTGGTTGAGCTTTTGGCGGCACTTAGTTGGATGTGGAACCATCTTTAGATCTCATGGAGCATCATTGGAGTAGGATACATTTCTCAAGTTTCCTAACAATAATGTATATCAAGAAATGGGAGAGTGGAATATGAAACTTTTATGTAAGAATTATATATTTGGTGAAAGATTGTTTTGCATGCTTGTCATTATGCAACAAAGCTAAAGTAGAGTTTTTGAAATGGATAATCAAGAATGTAATGCCTTGATCCATTAATGGAAATATTTGGTCCTCGACATCGTTTGTGGATAAAGCGAGTTTTCCATGATAACTAATGTTTTCCTCTTTATTATACGACAATGCCTCTTTATTGTACAATAATGCTTACTATACTCTTTGATAGGCGGAGAGTTTTTTGAGAAGATTATTGATTACCTGGTTTGGTTTATTGGATAATTGATGTTTTCCATGATAACTAATGTTTTCCACTCTTTATTATAGACCCCTTTGCCTCTTTGTGTACAATAATGCTCCTTGTACTCTTTGATAGGTAGAGTTTTTTTAGAAGATTATTGATTACCTAGTTAAAATTAATTCTCTTCTAAGGGGTGGAAAAGTGAGAGCTTATATTTTCATATCATTTTCTATCCCTACAAAAGAGAAGAAAATTATATTCATTTTAAACTTTGTTATTTAGGATATAAAGTTAAATTTCTTTTACAAAATAAAAAATTCCTGCATGTTTAAAATCTGCCAACAATAACTTTATTTTAAGTCATAAAATATAATTAAATGTTGTGCTCACCCTCCATCGGTAGGTTGGTGAGAATGAGATTGCGGGTACCTTGTGAGTCCCAATCAACAATTGGCTTACAAACGAGTGAACAATAACAAGTGGGATTAGAACCTCTTGAAGTACACCTTATTTACAGAATTCAATGTTTGCTGTTAGTGTAAATCAATTCAATGTTTGTGGTTGGTGTAAGTCTATTTTTTATGATTATTTAAATCTTTTCAATATTTTTCATATAAAGTTATTGTGCTCCAACCCCATTATTTTATTAATTGAAGTATATAAAACAAGCATTTGCAACTAGTGATAATGCATTGATATTTACTGAACTCCATCATTAATTCAAAATCCTGCCAAACATGGAGATGCTACGTGTTTGGTAGTGTTGAGCCTCCTTAGAGTCTTCTTCTTCACGAGGGGATTTGGAAAAAACTCAATTATGATTGATTGCAGCAATATGTGGCTTGCTTTGTAAACAAACATTACACGTGAGTAATTATTTCTTGTTATAACAAGTACTTTAACATTAGTTGTAAAGCACTGAAAATAGGATTTGCAAATAATGGAACGAACTTCAGGTCTTTTGGAAAGCCAAGGCTGTTCATACCCTTTATATGACAAAATGTCCATTGCAATCCACATTTTATTTATTATTTATAGAGTATACAGTGAGATTTATTGTCAAAAGCTTATGATGACATAACTAATTGACAAGAGTATAATGTATAGACTAGTTTTAATGGATTTTAGTCTTTGACAATAATGCATAGTGAGTGTTAGCAGATTATTAATCACAGTTTTCAAACAGATTCTCAAGTTATTGATTGCTTCCTCTGTTCTTCGTCATGACACTACCCAACTTCCGGTCAGGAAATCTGTTATCACAATTTTCAGATGAACATATGCATGGCCCTTGGGGTCATTAGTAGGCTTTAATTTCCTTAGTAAATTTAATTTCCTCTTTCAGTGAAAGCATCTTGGTATCATCAGGCTCTATTTTATCTTTTTAGTGAAAGCACCTCTTCGCATGAATGGTCCGGGGCCTATGCATATGAGTTATTGAAACTCGAGATTTTTTGGTGTGCTTCTTTGTATATAAATTCACACAGAGCCACTATCCATCATTGCTTTAGCTTATTGAGACCTGTAAGGTGACAGAAGTGACTGCTTGTCATTTGGAGTGACTCTCTTATGCGTTAGTAGTTCAAGCACCATAATTGGGATGTTTGGTTTATACTGGATGCATTATTAGTTCAAGCACCCTAATTTAAGATGTTCAGATCTATTGATTAGAGATTACGGAATCCATCTTGTTCATATTTTATCAATAATGGTTAGAAGTTATTATTTTCTCATACCAGGTAGTATTGCATCCCTATGTTTGAGCGTTACAAAATTGTTTATCCTTTACAATTTATCCAAAGAAAATTAGCCCTTCATAGATTTTTAATCCAGATCCAACACTTTGTCATTTTTCATAAACAAAGAACTCAGCCCTGTCCTACGCCATTGACTCCTTTGTTTTCACTTGCAATTAGCTATAAATATATGTCAATTAATTTTATATAAATCATGAGGGCGGCCGTCATTTCGGCAGACCCTCAGCCCCTCAATTCCGGAAGGGGCTATAAACTCATCAATGACACAATTCTCAAATAATAATATAATTTAATTGAATTCACAGGAAAGAATTTCAGCAGCATGGAAGATAAATTAGAAAATCCCCAGCTCCCAGTCTTGCGACTGCTAGAGAGAATCCCCAAAATCCTCCATTACTTTATCCAAAGGAGGAATATCCTCTACGTTTAGCAACTCCCCACTGTCCGTACGGTCAAATGGAACTGAATCCTAAATGTCGTACCCGGTTCCAAAATAATCTGTGGGCCGTCTATGTCATATTCCGTTTCCAAACAGGATAATGATGATGCTTTCCGTTTCTGAAGAGAGCTGAAATTCTTCTGCAGCGAACTTGGCTGCCGCCGCTTGAATTTGCTGCGGAGATTGAAACGAATCGCAGTAAATTTTGGGTTGTGAGTGGGAAAGAAATTAAAGACGTAGTGGACCCTCTGAGGCAGTACACGGCAAAGTCATATGCCCGGGCAGCTTTTTCTGGGGTGTCGTAGGAGCCCAACCAAATTCTGCCACCGGAATTGGGAATTCGAATGTCCCAAAGAATTTTTTTAATCTTCTCTTGTCCTACAAATAACTAATAGTTGTCGACTTGCTTCCCACAAATGACCATGTGAAGCAAGGTTTCTGGCAGACAACGCACAACCGCAGAAGTGAAGAAAATGAAGGCTCATTTTACAAAATTTGTCAGGATCCGGAGTTCACCTGAAGGTACTGTCGTTGATTTCAAAGTCAGAAAGTATGTGTCATCCCCAAATTCATTAGCTTCCAAATGAAGAATCGTTCCTCACTTCACGGGGTACAAAATAAAAATGATAAGCCACGGAGTGCCAACCAAAGAGACGTTAACGGCAGAGAGGAGGATGCATGCGAGACACCACCACTGACAGTAAGGTAGACATTGTACGGGAGCCATGGAAAATAGTAGGGACAATGTGTATAAAAAATTGAAGGTGTTCAAAACTAGGAGACTATGATGATGGACAAGCAATATTACGAAAGTGTGGAGGCTTGAATGAAATGAGAGGCAATCAATATAATATAGAAAGGAAGATCAACCTAAAATGATTTACAAGGTAAGCCTTCCTTTCAAGCCAAGATTGTAGAAGAGAATGGGGGATTGGAACTAGGAGACTAAGATTAGCCAAGACTCGACCCATGATACCTATCATCAAACCATATACGAATGTGCCAAATACCATCTTTTATACAATAGGACAATTGAATGATATACCCACAAAATCACAAGTTGGAAGGGCATAAATGCAGATACTTAACATAGCTACCAACTCAAGGAAGAACTCGCCATTGTGTTATAGAGAAACATTGAACATCAAACATAAAGGTTTTCAGAAATTTTTTATTATTATTTAAATAATTTAACTAATTAAAAATATAAAGAAAGCCCATAAAAGTTAAAGTCAAATATTGATTTATCATGTGAACACAACACATAAAATTTAGATACTAATTTACTATGTTAACACAACGTTTATAAGAAAGTTGTAGGTATATGCATTACATTCAAAATGGAATAGATTATCTTGGAGATGAATTCCACAGTGACTATGGCTTGAAACTACCACTTCGATCTCCACCATACTTACCCCAACCCGGAGTTGCATTTATCCTCACATTTTGTGATTCTCTTTCACTATTACAATATTCTCTTTAAACATTTCCAATATCATGTATTTGTATTTATCCATGACTTATTGCATATATATAATATCATAGGCACAAATATACACGATTGAATTAATTCCTTATTAAGATGTTAATTAAAGTATTAACATTTTTATTATTACATTGAACTAAAAATTAAAATTAAATAAGAATGAAAGAAAGTTATTGGCCACTTCGGAGTCAGCCTCTTTTCTGAATTCTTAATTTTCTTGCTTAACTCTTTAGGTGGGATATTTAAGGTGATTTGTTCTACAAATTTTCCTTGGATTCCTTCACGAGGTACAATTTTTCCACTTTTTTTCACAAAGGAGAAAAAACATTGTTTCATCTTATTAAACGAGTTCATATATCAAAATACATTAATCCTCATGACACATTCTCGAGGCGAAGGTCAAGTAGAATAAAATGTTCTAGCATAGTCGGATAATAGTCATCTGTCATAGTTATCAACGGATCCTATAGAAGTATGGATCCGATATTTACATATCCTTAAATGGCTTGTAATCATCATATATAGTTCAACAATCTATTTATAAAAGAAGACAACCTTCATGCGAAATGAAAAGATATAAATACATATGTGTGTGAAGTCCTCATATAGTAACGTTCACAAAGATCAAGGCGAGGGATATGAAGAAATAATCTGTCTTCATCCATCTGAAAATCAAAATTTCACAAAAAGACGAGAGTTAAACGAGTCCTTATCTAAACCAAGAAAGGAAGACTACTAACAACACCGTTGTCCTTCAGTATCCCCACCTTTAAGAGACGAGTAACAATCTCGCTTGATAATCGAAACATAGGCTCGCTTGATAGATCTTCTCGGGCTCTTTTGCGCGATCCAGGGATACTCATAGTGAGGTAAGAGCAGGAGGCCACTTGAATAGCATTATTGAAGTGTAGAACCGATATGGATCGAGAATCTAGTCCATTCTTAGATAATTTGCTCTATTTCTTGATTATGCTCCCTATATATGTGATTCAATGTGTAATTATGGAATTTTGATAATATGTAAAGAGTGCAATCAATCCACCTGCCTTAACTATTTAGTACACGCAATTTTGATTTTCCATATATACCATCTATAATGAATCCTCGAATCTCCATATACATGGATGCATGGAAATTGAAGATGAAAAGCCACCATGATCCCACTCCATAATGCCATGAGCTCGGCCTTGTTGTTTTGTCCCAGAATATAATTCCAAGTTATATGATACCTCTCAAATTCGATACTTTAATCCATCCCCACCCCTAAATTCCTACATTCTGAGCACCATCAAAATATATCGGCCCGAAAGATCTATATTGTGTGACCTTCCCCGAATAGAGATCTCTAATTTTAGGCATGTGTGTGGGAACATTATCCATCAACATAGAATATTTGGGGCAACGTTATTGTCTCAAGGGGCATCTTAGAAATATCATGCGATTACGTGCACCCGAAGTTCCCCGCAACATAATAATGTAAAGACAGCCCTTAGTTGTTGCCAGTGTTGAAATGTTTGTTCACAATCGATAGGCCACAAGAGTGGATCATCGTCCAAAAGTGGAAAAATAACCTCCATACCAATGTGACCTACAATATATTCAATAAATAGATGATCTGATTCATCTTGATTTGCAAAGTACACATCTCCTGAGTCTCTGATCGCCTGCGTTTTGATATTCTCCCATTGTGGTATCCTTCCCACACTTACCTAAGAAGCCAAATAAACAACCGAAATTTTATGCGGGATCTTCCAACTCCACATAGGATAGAAACGGGATATGGGCAGTCCCCATTTTTGATACGATTTTATTTTATGGTATAATTCATGCATGAATATGTGAATTTTCTTGAAATGATCCATCCCACGTAAGTATATCCACTCTATTTAATGAGATAAGCATTAAGTGAGATAGATCAAATAAATCATTTCCAGAACTTTGAATCATTGATGTAAATGGAAATAACGGACATATATTTCTAGATAGGGGCACCCAATTCCCAATGAATATAATATCCAACGGAAAAATAATCCCCTTTGATTGAGTCTATATAATAAAATTGCATCAAATACCTCCTTATCCATAGTCCCATGATTCTAGCACTTCCTAATGGGATTTTTTTCCCCATTTCTAATCTCTATATCAATCGTATGATTTCCTTAATCTTATTAAAATTGCGCCAAATGCGAGAAACATAGACAAATTCAAAATTACCATGAAAGACGATAAATAGGATAGCGGATATATATATGACCAATGATTTTGGCCCATATCCCATTCTTTCTTTTAGAACGTGCCATAGTGATTTGGTGAGAAATGCATTTGAGAAAACTCGAAAGATCCAATAAACCCCATCCTCCATAGGATTTGGGTATAGTGAGTAATGATAGCTTGCAAGGTGATATTTTTTCTTGGGGGATGATCCTGCCCATATAAAGTGCGATATAATTGCATTTATTTTTGATAATGAAAGGCTGGAAGGTAATACAAATATTTAATACACCATTTGCAATCTACGATAATTCTTTGGAGAAATTTCGGTGGGCAGTTCCCTACAATTCCTTGTCCTATGTTCTACTTCTCTTCTCAAATGTGGTTAGAAACTTATGGAAGCTAGGTTATGCTATCAATTAATTTTTTAAACTACAACAAGGATATGAAAATGTTATTTTAATTTAGGCTTAAAATCCATCTCTTAGCTATAGATAGCTTGGCAGTCGACCCATAAGGATTATGTTGGTTTCCCATTAATCTTTAGATGAATCAATATTCAGCAAGCCCTAGTTTCCTTTCCAGTTTGAATCTCCAACAAAATTGAGAGGTTTTCCAAAATATTGAAGGCATGCAGGGCAAGAACTTGACATATGTTGCGTTGAAAGTTATTTAATTTCTTACAAATTACGTATTTATATTCCTAGTATTTGTTGCACTAGAGTAATAATTGCATATTCTCATTATTGTTATTATAAGGTTGGAAGTTTAAGCACTGCATCTCAGTATGCAGGTAAAAATTGATTAATTTATGTTGTGAATGTTTATTTTATCAATCTCTAGATATATTTTGATGAGTTTATTACTAACCTTGGATACATATCTATGTTACACTACAATATAAAGGGGGGTTTTAAGACAATTTTTTTGGGTTAATTGTCTTAAATTGAGCTAAAGAAAACTTGTGTATTGTCTTAAATATTGTTGTTAAGTGGGTGTCTCAAATTAAATTGTATCAAAATATTGTCTCTATAAAGAAAATATAATACAGATATAACACGAATGCCTTTTTGTCTCTCTAGAGACAATAGTTGGGAATAAAGACATATTGTCTTTAAAAAGACAATATTGTGATCCTAACTATTGTCTCTCTAGAACAACAACAAATTACATTCAAAGATAATACAATATCACTTTTTCTCTACGTAGAGACAATATAACAATAATGAATCTAGAAAATTATCTCACATATTGAAATAAACCAATATTAAAAATATTTAATTGAAAATAAACTACAATATCATTGATCAATTCATATTAGGACACGGTGGAATCAGACAACGACCTCTTGCTTTTATAATCGGTGCTCTTTCATTGAGATAGCACCCATTGAAAAATTATGTGAGATTTATGGTAGTCCTTGGAATTGCATATGTAGGCATTGATTTAAAAAATTCTTAACACGTAATGGTGTAATCTTTGTAAAACCTAAAATCAGAAATACGAGACCCTATTTTTAACTTGATAAAAATAACTCAGCTGATTCAACTCAATGTCACACCCATGTAACATCACTCACACAAGTAGTGAATATATCTGTGTTACAAACTATTTAATCTAGTCATACAACAAAAAGAAACTAGAATTATCATAAGCCTTTAATATCTTGTCACAACTATTGAATGGTTTATGTTTATCATGTTTCACTCTTCATATATTCGAACAATATGAATATTTTCAGGAATTTTTCACATCAAATAAAGACAAGGTACGGAAAATTGGCATAGCCATCCTCTTATCTATCCCTTCCTATCTATCCATAAAAATTTTGTAGAAAGTTAGATAATCCAACATAGTTATCATTTCTTGTTAGTAATGCTAAAAAAATGAGACTCAATAATGTACTCATATTTAACTTGCACCCTAGAAGAAGGTTGGTTCACAACCGGCATATTCTTGGCCAATCAATGTAACGATGCTAACAACTTGCTATGCAATTACACTTCCAAAAGCCATGCATAGCTTTTGAAAGCTTCATTTAATCCTACTGCATTGAAGTCAAAAAGAGTATGGTATATTTTGTTTTACCACATATCCAAATTAAACCTTGTAACAATAAATGTTGAAGTCCTAATTAAAAAACAAAGTGATCAATTTTCCTTGAATTCATCTTTAGGAGTTGTAGCGAGTGTCCAACCCACAACAATTTTGGGGTAAATTTGGGTCTTCTTTGCCCAAAAGTCTCTTTGTTGAACTCGATAGTGAGAAGATCTAAGATCCTTCCTCAAAACCAATTTAACCACCTTCTTCCTCTAATACATAGACTTGAAACCATCAGTCCTGACAAGAGGAACCACACTCACTCCAACCTCTTCCACAAGTCCTCTTCAGTTTCTACCATTTCCTAGTTACATTTAACTTCTACAGGAGTGTCTTCATTCCAAGTAGAATTCCACTCTTTTTATAGGTTCTGGACATCCCCCTTTTGGGGAAATATCCTAATAGTTACTTTAGGATTTTTCTCCCATCTTTTAACAATATGAGAAAAAATATTTAGCACATTGTTGTTTGCATATTTCCACATGTAAAATACCCACAACCCTGGTATAATCCATCATACATATAATTGCTTGATTGGTTGTAAAATCTGAGATCTCAAATTAGATGTGCCAAGATATGGGTGTAGAATTCTTGAATGTGGCATTAAAATGGAAGTTGTTTTCTCTCTCAGGAATTTTCGGGGTTATAATAAATCTTGTCATGCTTAACATCGTTGTGGAATGTGGACGGGTATAAAGTCTATGTGAATTGATTGATTTTGCACAACCTATCTTAGACCCCCATTATTTAATTGATTGTAGGCCTAGGTTGTAGGTCTATGACTCTGTGAGATGGATGGGAGTTTGGAAAGAGGGAGCCTTAGTCCCCATCTTCGACTCTCTAATTATTTTATTCAATGGAAATTTGTCGAGGATTGATTTGAGAATATCTTACAATGTACCCAAATATACGAGGGACAACGATGAGCTTATACCCATTTGGTTATTTCAACGACCTTTCAACCTTCAAAATAGTTAGGATGATTATTCTCTAGATAGGATAAGCGACAATATTAAGATCCTTGAATATTTAAGCCAATAATTCCTAGAGAGCGTTGTCCTATCTTTAAAGTTAAGTTGATACTTCTTTATTGTTGAGATATTCAATCCTTAAGAAAGAAGTATCATTCGTCTATTATGTCATGATGCACACTTCAATTCTATTCTTCTTTGATAACCTTTCCACAGAATTTGCACCAAAGTTGAAGGCTTGATGTTCTTCATTATCCTCTCCATGCAACTCTCTGTAACATTGTAAGAAGAGAATGAAATTAATGGAACATGACCCTCCACATGGAGATGAGAAATAGGCGAGTCTACAAAGAATATCACCATGGAGGAATATCTATACCTTTCGGCCATAGCTTCATCGAAGTATTACATCAAATTATTGGTGGGTACTCCTGCACAAGATCTATTTCTCATGCGCTGGACACATGCGGTTATGTGGTGTGGGTAGCATTTTGCACCCGAAATTATAGATGCAACGAGTGCAATGGATAGAGAGCCGGTCTTTTTTTCGAAGAAAGTCATCCTCTGATGTGGCTATAAAGTGCACGGATCCCAGTCATGAACCCTCTTGCAAATAATAAAGGGCGTGAAAGCTTCCAAAAAGTGTTCATAGATTTTTCCACATTTCATCCTTACCTATGGCACGGGGAAATGCGACGGGGTGTCCTGCGGCGACACCTTGGCTGTAGCGAAGATGGAGGAAATCGAGAAATAAAGAACTTCGCAATTGGATATTCGGTACTTTACGTTCGGGGTTGCCGGTATTGCGGGATTTAGCGAAGGAGGATTATGCATGCCTTGACACTCTGTTATTGGTGATAAATTTCATATTGCCTTGACTATGTAAACAACAACGGCAAGATAGTGGTGTCTAACAAGGTGGTTCCCGGGGATATCCTTTGACTTACACTCCCCTTCTCACCGACCCGGTAATCCAATTTAAGCATTTACCGACGACGGAAATGGTGGAACCGTAATAGATGCAGCGAGTTCTCTCGGTAACTTTCCATATACAATCTATAATCGGATTGTAGATGCATTTAATTCTAAGATTGGATGTAGAAGATCTTTTGGAGTTGAGGCTAGTATTGGCTTGGGGCTTGTGTTACAATGTGTTTGGTTTAGAGAGTATTCAATGGCCTAAATTTGTATTCCATTTCAAGGGTGGCTTAGACATCATACTCCCCTAATAAGAATAGTTTCCTTGGCTACGGACATGGTATACGATAATAATAAGTTATGATACATTTTGCTTGGCAATGCAGAATGGTGGCACAACTGTCCTGGGACCTGCAGTGGTTCAGAGAACAATCGTTTGGGCTTCACTCAACAGTCCTGCACATCATTGGCCCGAGTCATTGATGGAGTGCTCTAAATATTTTCCATAGTGTCTGATTTCCTTTTGAACCGTATGTTTTTTATGCTCTATTGAACTATTGGGCTTAGGATCCTGTGTGCACTTTACAAATATTACAGTTGGATTTCCGCGTCCTTTATGTATTTTACAAGCTAAATAAATGTCTGAGAATCATATGGAGAATATTTCTGGGCATCGTGTCAAGAATTTGTCTCATATATATATGCATATAATAGTTAATTTGACTTTAGGTTGCGATTAGTTTCTGATTTTCGACAGAAAACCAATTTGCCTATTTATAAAACTATGTTATCATGATTGTGGATCCATGCTAAAATTACTAAATCTAAAACAATTACGCATGTCCATGAAACAATCACATATAGACTACACGTGTAATTTATTGAAATGGAAGGATTTTGGTTACATATTTAAATGTATTTTTCTTAGAGTAGATTATGTGGATTATGGGCTGGTTGTCCCATCACCTCCGTCGGTTTCAGTTTTCAAATTCTACAAGTAACAGCGTGCTTGTATAGTAAAGTTGGAACCTCCATTTGTTAAAATATTCAATCCTTAAGTAAGAAGTATCACAATGATATAGAGAGGGTTGTCTTCGTTATTGTGCAAGAATCCTCATCTCCCCCAAAACAATTGAGGCCTCAAAGGACCTAAGTGTTGATTCAACTAACCTATGATATGTGGTAGGTTAATTAGCACTCGATGATTAAGGGTGGGAAATTTTAAATTTAAAGCTCTAACATTAATACCATAACATTGATATGTGGTATGCATGGCTCAAGCATTAACTTGAAATTTTTTTTAGACCCGACTACTTCAAAGACCATATGTGTCAAGTTTCTTACAAGATTCTTCATTTTCCATTCGTCCTTTTGAAATCGAATGATTGTAGCTTTGTCAAGGGTCTCAAAGTCACTTCCAGTAATGTGATGGACCTATGATCTTCCTGCCATCATGAATTTTAACATGGCAATACAAATAGTGTTTTGGTAATTGAATGAATTTGGAAATTAATACCAAGCAATAATTAGAGAGTAGAAGATGGGCATTAGGGACTAAGGCTACCTCTTTTCCGAGTAGAATTGCACTCTCTCTACAGGGCCCAAAGATCACCCTTTCGGGGAAATATCCTAATAGTTCCTTTAGGACTTTTCCCCCATTCAAAAATATAAGAAAAAATATTTAGCACGATGTTGTTGGCAAATTTTCCATTCTTAAAATGCCCACAACCTTGGTAAAATCCATCATCCATCTAGTTACTAACAGTCATACCTTCAATGAAATTAAGATTCATTTTACAAGAATTACAATCTAGGAATACTAGCTAAAAATTCTCAAGGAGGTCAGGAGGAAAGGCTTCAGCTTTGATGGGAGCTATTACGTTTTGCAAAAAAGGGTCTGCCTAGTGCTCTAGGTCTCTGCAAGGAGATGAGAGGGGAAAAGGTCTCTCACTTTATTAATTGTTGTCAAAGACAGACTAATAGAGTTGCAAAGGAAAGTAATCCGATTTTGATGACCTGTTTATTAAATGAAACCAATGACAACAAAAAAAAGCAACATTTTTCCTTGACTTTGGAGAACGAAGACCATGCTGGAAAGGACTGCTACAACAACATCAAACCTTGCTTGAAGCAGATAATAAATTTCTGACTTAGTTGCCAAAATTTTTATTCAGATAATCATATAATGCCTTTTTTGTGCGCATTGAACCTCATGTCTACATTTTGGACTTATTTGGATGTCAACTAACTATGTGAATTTACTCATGTTTGGATAGTTTCCAAATTTCTAGCATTTCAATTGTTGTTCCACATAATATAAATAGAATTCTTGAATGTGACTGTTAAAATGGAAGTTATTTTCTCTCTCAAGGAATTTTCAGGGTTATATATGTACTGTCATGCTTAACATTGTAGTGGAATATGGAAATGTATGAGGTCTGTGTGAATTGATTGGTTTTACACTTAACCTATCTTAGAGTCCCATCATTTAATTGGTGGTAAGCCTAGGTTTTAAGCCTATGACTCTGTGTGATGGATGGGCTGGAAAAATAGGCCTCTGCTTACGTCGTACGAATTCGTAGCTCCCAAAATTTTTTGTGACAACACAAAGAACCATGATAAGTTACAAATTTAGGTACATAGATTCAAATAAGAATGGTTGTTCATGAGTGCAGCTACAACAAAAACCCAAGAGAAAACAACAACTCATTAGAAATCATAGATTCAAATATGAATGGTTGTTGTAGCAGCTACAACATAAACCCGAGAGAAAAAGGATCTAAAATACGAATGATTGCTATTTGAATGGAATATCAACATGGACTGGGTTCAGACTACCCCATACAGAACAACCATATCACTAGATCTAAAAGGAAGAGGAAAAAGGACACAGAGTGAAAAGACATGTTCTCTCATTTACAAATCCAATTACCTATGATTAACCAAGAGAACCACATCCCGATCATACCAATTGGAACCATGTCGAATCCCATCAAACCCATTGAACCATGTCGAATGACCTGGTTAGTTAGACAAAGAAGAGGACGACGTCAAGACAACCAACCACATGTAGAGAACCCATCCTTGAGATTTGACACCTTTTACCAAGTACACCTACACATGCTTACTCTTAACTTTTGAATGTCCTTTGAACATTATATTGAGGTTTATTATTACAATGGTGGGATAATGAAATTGGCATTGGATGCACACTCTTTTGGTTGGAGTGAGGACACTAATTTAGTAAGAAGCTTCATTTCTTTGTAGATTGTCTCCTAAAACATTTGCTCAAGAGATTTTTATTCAAGTTATTATTGGAATTTCGATTATGAGTAATGAATTTTCTTATTTATTGGCTTCTACATTTTTTTGTGTCCTTAATATCAAGGGTCTTTTTTCTCTTAGGTTTATGTTGTAGATGTTACAACAACCCCATTTAATTGAATGGTTGACTTGGCCATGCTATGGGTGCACCTATTTTTGAACCATAATTAATTGATGTTATAGGAAATCATATTATTACATTTGTTGCATGTGGTAAGTACCACACACATGCAATTACCAATACTGGTAAATTGCGCACATGGGGTGACGATAGCGACCATGTTGGTCTTAAGGGGCATGGGAATAATTTTAGTTGTGGGATTCCTAGGAAAGTCTTTTGTTGTTTAGATTGTGCCAAAATCAACTACATTGCTTGTGGAATGTGGTATATTGACTTCAAAAAACTTTAACCCGACCTAAGAGCCATAAGAGACCTAAATATCTATTCTCTAGTTACCCATAAGAGACCTAAAAGCCTCATTATCGCTAGTATTATATTTCCCTTGTGCACCAAAGTGACCTTGATGAATTCGAATAAGGAAAGTAGAAGAAATAATTCTTGTTGCAACAATTTCCAATCTGTAGTGGAGTCATTATGTGTAGAGTTCATAGGCTCATAGAAGGTAATTGGAAACCCCTGAGATTCACCTATCTTACCATTACCATTTTTCTACAAGTGTTTTTCATGCATCATTTTAAGTGTAGTTTTTGTGCCTCTACTTGACTACATACTATACCTTCTCATCTACATGAAATCGCAGGGATCTAAGGGACATCAATACACATGATACACACACTCGAAATAGAGTATAAACCTATAGGATTTGAATGGACATCACTGTATCTGTCTGATTTTTGGTTGTTTTCTCAACTGTCATAATCAACCCCTATATTCTGTCATTGGACATGCAACATGATGTTTTACACTCTAACTTGAGATACCAGTATGCCTACAGAATTCCAATAGTCTTGTGATAAGTTCAACATCTACTCATGAATGCAAGATGTAATCTTCAATACATATTTGGAATGCAAACAAGTAACAAGTATGGTTTGACAAGAATTAATGTGTTTATAGGTATGCAAATGCCTTTGTTTCCAGTAATTCTCATCAAATTCCTAATAACCATCAAGGTAAGTTTTCCTTGTAGTAGGGACCAATATTTGTGCGGTAATTATGACAATAGCATAATTGGAACCACAAGGTTTCATAACCATAATACATATGGTACCTACCATTATATCATGATATCAAGCCTAGAAAGGGAACAAGGTTGCACATTTTAGGTCACATTGTATCATACGCTGTATTGAGATATTGGCAACGCACACCTTCAGGTAAGGTTCATGGCATCAATTTTGTAGCCCTTTCGTGACACCCTACTCCACCCTGGTAAACTCTCGTCATACCTAAGGTACGACATGCTGGCACTAAGACATTTATAACACTAAAATTTGTAATTAAAAAAGTTGAACACAAGCTTTAGTAGGAGTTCCCATAATTCATAATATCAGTTATACAATAATTAATGTCAGTTCTTGCTATCGCAACATATTATGGGAAGATATTGGACATGGTTGCATACATCCTTCTTTATGCAATATAAAGGCTACAAGGACTGGTTCCTAATGCTTGAAACTTGACAACATGGATAATTTGTCATCAGTCATGCATATTTACTTTTGTCACAAGTGTAGAATTGTATATGGATTCACCACATAACTTCAAATACTCTGCCCCCACAAACTCAACCTGGTTGAGCCTACTTCCTAGTATGGCTAATAATGACAAGTTTCTATGCTATGCAACTTGATAGCATAGATTGTGTTGTAGTTCTAGAAAAAATTGAGTGTCAAATAAAAGAAAACTTACGCAATTTGTTCTTTGATACAGTTATTTGTGATAACTAAATTATAAATGTATCATTGATGTATTTTAAATACTAGCACAATCCAGAAGGTAAGGTAATCAATGAAAGGGTGAGCCATCAACAAGATCCTAGAATTTAGTATTCAGCTGAGTTTAACAACACTAGAATTTTAATCAATGATGAAAGACATCACCTAAATCATTACAAATATAGAACCCCTTAAGATGTAAGAATTATTAAGTATTATATATCTTATTCATAGGGTCTTATTCTTAAGAACTGTTATCAGTGTGACAAGATTTAGTCTTCATGAGAGTATAAGGTGTTTATAAGAAATTTGTTAAAATATATAATTACTTCCTCATGCAGAAGTTAGACAAATAGTTAAGTGGAGTTAGTTGAGTTGAGTTACAGTTGGATTTGGAGAGCGAGTTAAAGAGTGAGTTAATCGAGTTGATTAAGTTCAGTTATGTGTGAGAGTGTTTGCATGTCAGGTAGATTAAATACCCATCATGGGTTCGGTGCTTTAAAAGAGAGAGAGAAAGAGAGTTTTGTGATTCGAGAGTTTTATGATTAATAGAAGAGCCCTTGACTCATTGTTTATGTGTGAAATATTTGCGTTTTTATGTGATTGAATTCTCTTCCTTTCAACAAATTGGTATCGAGCTAGAAATGTTTGACAAAGAACGGAAGAAAAGCGGATTAGCAATCATCGTAGGTGAGCGGGGAAATTTTTCGCGTTTCGCGTTATCCTTTCTTTGTTAATTAACGACGGACGTTATAGCAGTGAACCTACTTGTAAACAACCGCGTTAAAAACGAAAAACTTAACGCGAACCCCCAGCACGGGGGTCTTGGGGGGTTCCGTTGCGTTAAGGCACTAACGCACCACACGCATTCGGGAAGTGCGTTAGCACGCAAGGGTATTGAAGAGCGTACGCGTTATTGCCCTGAAAGTCAACGAAGCAAGGGTTTTCGAATACGTAGTATTGTTAAAAGGCATATGGTAAAACTTTTTGTTTAAAGCATTCTTTACAAAAAGAAGTTTTTAAAAGCACGTGAGGAGTTTTAAAATGCATTTTTTAAAAAGGGACGTTTCATAAAGAGATTATAAAAAGGCTTTCAGAGGTGGACTTTTTTATAATAAGTTTTATTTTAAAAGGGATTTTTTTTTTATATAAAGATTTTTTTTATAAAGAAATTTTTATATAAATAATAAAAAAATATATATATAATAAAACTTAGGGTTTTATTATAAGGATTGGTTTTTGGAGCTTTGCAAAGCATATCAAAATTTTTTTTAGGGTTTCAGCAGTAAATTTGTGTTTGAAGAAAGATGGCTACAAGCAACTTTCAGCCACAAATTCCTTCTTTCAATGGAAAGGATTATGATGTGTGGGCCATTAAGATGGAGACTATGCTCAAAGCCCATGATGTTTGGGATCATGTCAAGTATGGGTTTGCAGAACCTCAAGATGAGGCAGAAGAACGAGCCCTCAGTAATGCAGAGAGGGACCAGTGGAAGAAAGATAAGCGGAAGAATGCGCAAGCATTGCTTCTGATCCAGCAGGGAGTAGATCGAGCCGTGTTCCAGAAGATCATGATAACCTCATCAGCAAAGGAGGCATGGGACACCTTGGCGACAAGCTATCAAGGTATGGCAAAAGTTAATATTGTTAAATTGCAGAATACTAGGAGAGATTTCGAAGTTCTGCAGATGAAGGAGACAGAGGACATTGATTCCTTCATGAATAGGGTCATGTCTATCGTCAATCAATTAAAAATCTATGGCGAAGATATTCAAGATCGAACAGTGATCGAGAAGGTTCTTCGATCCCTGTCTACCAAATTTGATGTTGTGGTAGCAGCCATAGAAGAAGCAAAGGACTTGGAAAAACTCACAATTGATGAGTTGATGGGATCCCTTCTATCGCATGAAGCAAGGATAGACAGAAATAAGGATTCCACTTTGGAAACTGCCTTCCAAAGTCAAGTCTATATTTCCAGAGGTCGAGGCAAAGGTCGATCGAGAGGCAGAGGACGAGGCAACAACTATGGCGGTCACAGAGATGGCCGAGATGATCATGAGCATCAACGTGGAAGCAGCAGCAGCAGAAGCTTTCATAACAATCAAAGGTCTGACAAATCAAAGGTAAAGTGTTATTACTGCAATAGATTTGGTCATTATGCTCGTGATTGTAGGAAGAAGATTGCAGATCAAGGCAATCAGAGAGCTAATGTTAGTACAGAAAATACTGACTCTATGTTTCTAGCATGCAACACCATGCATGCACCGTCCGATAAGGTCTGGCTATTAGACAGTAGTTGCAGTAACCACATGACAGGCAACAAGGATTTGGTTGCTAATTTGGATGTCACAGTGCAGACAGAGGTCAAGTTGGGGACTGACAAGACTGTGGCAGTAGATGGCAAAGGAGTGGTCAACATTGTGACCAAGCAGGGGGAGCCAAAGACCATATAAGAGGTATACTATGTCCCTGGACTCAAACACAATCTGATTAGTGTTGGTCAATTGATGCAGAAAGGATACAAAGTTACCTTTCAGGGACAACAGTGTGTTATTTACGACAAATCCCCAAGCAAGCAGCTGATTGCAAAGGTGCAGATGGCGAGGAACAAACTATTTCCTCTCATTATGAACTACAATGATCAGGTTAGTTCTTCTACAACTGCATGTTCTGATGCATACTGGTTATGGCACTTTCGGTTTGGACACTTGCATTTTTCCGGGTTAAGATTGTTGCAGCAGAAACAGATGGTGAGAGGTTTACCTCCCATCAAAGAACCTGCTAGCACTTGTGAGTGTTGCATCTTGGGAAAGCAACACCATGAAAGTTTTCCAAAAGGAGTTGCTTACAGAGCAAAGAAACCACTTGAATTGGTGCATACCGACTTGTGTGGACCTATGAGGACATAGTCGATTGGTGGAAGTTGTTACTTCCTCACCTTTATTGATGATTATAGTAGGAAGACTTGGGTTTACTTTTTGAAGCAGAAGTCTGAAACTTTTGCGAAATTCAAAGAGTTCAAAGCTTTGGTGGAGAACCAAAGTGATCGACAGATCAAGGTATTGAGATCTGATCGTGGTGGCGAATATGATTCGAAGGCATTCCATGAGTATTGCAAACAACATGGAATCAGAAGACAGTTTACGACCAGATACACACCACAACAGAATGGTGTAGCAGAGAGGAAGAATCGAACAATCATGAACATGACAAGGAGCATGTTGAAAGCAAGACACTTGTCTAATGAGTATTGGGCAGAAGCAGTTGCATGTGCTGTTTATGTGATAAATAGATCTCCTACAAAGAGCGTGATGAACAGAGTTCCAGAAGCAGCTTGGTCAGGTATGTCTTGCAGTGTATCTCATTTCAGATTTTTTGGATGTGTAGCCTATGCACATGTGCCTAAGCAGATAAGAGGCAAATTAGATGATCAAAGTGAAAAATTTATTTTTACTGGTTATAGTGAGCAATCAAAAGCTTACAAATTATATAACCCTGTCACAAAGAAGACAATCATTAGCAGAGATGTTGTGTTCAAAGAACAAGAGTCGTGGAATGGGACTGTAGACACACTAACCGATGCTCAAACACCATTGATGGAGGATGATCTTGTAGAAGAAGAGGAGCAGCAAGAACCAAAAGAGCAGACACCAAACAGAGTCACACCAGCAAGGACTCCAAGATTTTCAGAGCAGCATGGATCTTCAAGCAGATCCACAGATCAGAATTCTCCAAGCAGCGAATCAGGTAAGAAAAAGATGAGAATTTTGAAGGATATTTATGATGATTTGGATGTTAGTTCAAATTTTGCATTGTTGGCATTCCAACCTTCTTCGTTTGAAGAAGCAATCAGAGATGACAATTGGGTGCAAGCCATGGATGAAGAAATGAATTCAATTGAAAAGAATGATACATGGGATTTGGTTGATTTACCAAACGATAAAAATCTCATTGGTGTGAAGTGGGTATACAAGACCAAAGTGAATGAGAAAGGTGAGATTGACAGATTTAAAGCAAGACTTGTAGCTAAAGGATTCTCGCAGCAACCGGGAATAGACTTTGGAGAAACTTTTTCTCCGGTCGCCAGATTGGATACTGTAAGAGCAGTCCTAGCGACAGCAGCTCAGAACAAGTGGAAAGTGTATCAGATGGATGTCAAATCAGCCTTCTTGAATGGAATTTTAGAAGAAGAAATTTATGTGTAGCAGCCTCCAGGTTATGAAGTTGAAGGACAAGAAGATAAAGTTTACAGATTGAAGAAAGCGCTCTATGGACTGAAGCAAGCACCTAGAGCATGGTATAGCAGAATCGACAGTTATATGATCAAGAATGGATTTTGCAGAAGCAGCATTGAGCCTACCTTATACACAAAAGTAAATGAGCATGGACAGATTTTGATAGTTTGCTTGTATGTTGATGATATGATTTTTACAGGTGATCTTGAAATAGATGAATTTAAAGTAGCCATGATGAAAGAATTTGAGATGATAGATCTAGGTCTCATGAAATATTTTCTTGGCATTGAAGTTGAGCAATCTGAAAAAGGCATCTTTATTTCACAAAATAAGTATGCAACAGATTTGCTGAAAAGATTCAGGATGGATAATTCCAAACCTGTACCTACACCAGTTGCAACAGGTACAAAGTTGAGTAAGGATGATGAAGGGGCAGATGTCAATCCAACTCTATTCAAAAGATTGGTTGGTAGCCTCATGTATCTCACAGCTACAAGACCAGATATTATGCAGGGAGTGAGTCTGATTTCCAAATTCATGGAAACTCCAAAAGACACACATTGGAGTGTTGGAAAAAGAATTCTGAGATACATAGCAGGAACCAGAGATTATGGCATAATGTATGCAAGTACAGAAAAGAAAGAATTGATTGGATATACAGATAGTGATTTTGCAGGAAGTTTGGATGATTGGAAGAGCACATCCGGTTATGTTTTCCATCTCGGTTCAGGAGTGATAGCATGGGCATCTAAGAAACAGCCTATTGTTACACTATCATCAGCAGAAGCAGAATATGTAGCAGCAACTTCAGCAGCATGTCAAGCAGTATGGTTAAGAAGAGTATTGGATGGACTCAAGCAGAAACAACAAGGATCAACAACAATATACTGTGACAACACATCAGCGATCGCACTATCCAAGAATAGTGTGTTTCATCAAAAGAGCAAGCATATTGATACTAGATATCATTTTATTCGAGAACTAGTGAACAATGGAGAAGTTCACTTGCAGCCTTGTAGAACGAGTGATCAAATGGCTGATATATTTACAAAGCCATTAGCAGTATATTTGTTTCAGTTTCATAAAAGAAACTTGGGTGTTGTAAGCCTAGCTGAGACATAGACCAGCAGGCATGTTTGAGTTGTCATGAGTTATGTTTTAGTTTAGAGGTCGTAATATATAATTACTTCCTTATGCAGAAGTTAGACAGTCAGTTAAGTGGAGTTAGTTGAGTTGAGTTGCAGTTAGATTTGTTCAGTGAGTTAAAGAGTGAGTTAAGCGAGTTGATTAAGTCCAGTTATGTGTGAGAGTGTTTGCATGTCAATTAGATTAAATACCCTTCACGGGTTCATTGTTTTAAGTGTGTAAGAGAGAAAGAGAGTAAGAGAGTTTCAGATTAATAGAAGAGCCGCAGCTCATTGTTTATGTGTGAAATCTTTGCGTTTTATGTGATTGAATCCTCTGTCTTTCCAACAGAAATTACATGGTGAATGTAATAGTTAATAGATTTGAAAATCATGCGATTGGATTGCATCACAAACTTTGATAGGTCTTTCTTGGACTTGAGTCCTCATCGTTTGCATTAATTTTTATCTAACTTAACTTTATGAGGCTGGTTCATGATAAATTAAGTGCATATGGGAAAGAATTTTGGGTAAGTGGCACATAATATGAGCAAGGCAGGGATTGAATCTTGGACAAGTTTTCCGGCAGATCCCAGGTGTGCGCACACGGAAGACACATATCTGTGATAATATTCCATTTATTTAATTTTTTAGAACTTTATGTAGTCCTACGACGACATCACGATGGGTCCACTTGGGAATTCCAGTCCCAAAGCATTGGGTATTCGATCCTTGGTTGGAAGTGTTACATTTGTCATTATATGCGCTTCATATTTTATATCTCAATACCTATGAGGCCTATGCTTTTGTGGGAATAGCTCTTTCTGTTTTGACATGAATGGTTTGGAATGATTCTTTCTCTATTGTGAATCCTTGCACATACTTGTGCATGGGAATTTTCTTGGTAGAGACCATGAAGAGCATCCTATTTTATGAGGCTAGGGCTTATTTACCCCGACACAATCCTATATGAAAAAATTAAAATATTATAGGCATAGGGTTAATTAACCCCACACAATATAATATTAAAATGGCAACAGATATACAATATAAAGGGATTTGGTATAGCAGCAAGGAAATTTGTTATGCAAATAGCACAACCATAGGGGATCTAATACCACAGAAAGGAAATTCGATGTGCAAATGTCACAAGATATGAAACAGTAGGGGAACTAATTACAAAATTATTGCTAAATACTTTCCTACAACAACACGCAAAGACAAAAATAACAAAGAGAGTTTATTGCTCTAAATTTTCTATAGTTTTCTGATACTAACATGTGGCAATATATATATATATATATATTTTCTCTGATTTGTAATGGCTAGGATCTTGTCTCGCGAGACCACAAAAATGCGGA